>RDPX01000249.1:1075488-1085488 GCA_003991215.1 Morbakka virulenta
ACATTCTTTTTAATATTAATTTATACAAAAGTTTGTAAATTAACTTTAAATTGTAATTTATTGACTTTCTAGGCCCTTCTTTCTTTTTTTTTTTAAACATTTGTAAACATTTTTCATTTTTGTTTGTGGCAAATAAAAACTTACTTACTTACTTACTTAATGTTTCAAAGTTTAAAGTTAAATTTTCAGTTTGTTAGTAAAATGGTTTCATTGTTACTTTAAATGCATACCAGTCTGCTTTTTTTTCATGCTTTTTTGTCTGGCTCAGCTATTTATTAGTCAGGATAAGGATAAATGAAACTGTACAGATATAGAATCTTAGCAAGTGCCATGTGAGCATCATTTATCCCAGAGTTCATCATAATACTGAAGTGATATTTTTTGTATCTACGTGGAATGATTTCCATCACTTAGTGACTTGCTCTGTTGACACAATTAGTAAGTTCAGATTTGATGAGTTGTGGCATAGTTGATACACTTTAAGGAATTCTGTAAATGCTTCCAAAGTATCATTTTAATGTAGCTTGGGGTCAAAATACAGTCAAGCTGGGATTGAAATAGCCATTTATAAAACATAAATCAAATTTTAAGGATCTTTCCTGGAACATTTGGAGTATAATAACTCCACTCATAACTCTTCTCAGTTGGGATGTGTGTAGCTAAAGCCCACCAATATATAATTTCTTGCACTAGATTTAAATAGAAAGAAAAGTAAAATTTTATATACTTTATCCCCCATCCTAACAGTTTATTTGAAAAACTGCCATTTTCTTGTTCAATAATGAATTGCATTAGTGATTTTTTTTAGATAATAACCAAATATAGTTTGTTACTAAATTCTGTAAATGTCAATAGCATCAAAGTAAACATTATGTCCCTTGACTCATGGAAGAAATTTGGGATTAAAGTATTGTTGATTAGGTTGACATGTTCTTGATGATTGTCATGGAGGAAGATTGGAGTGGGGATGTTCTGTGGATCAAAGATCACAGTCAATAGTGGCATAGTGTTGTTCAAAAATACAATTTTCATGATCCTGATCATCATCATCATCATCATCATCATCATAGTCATGTGGTGAATAGTCCTAATTCCAGATAAATGAGTTGTGGGTACTTTTCATGAAGGAAGACATGTGGTTGAACTATTAATTCTTTTGAGATTGTCAAGGGTGATGACTGAAACGTTTGTGCCCCTGTTGACATTCAACTACCACTTGGTGGCTATCGTCTGATACTTCAATTGCAGAGTAGTCCCCAGTGATGAATGTTGGATGAAACTTTAAAGTTTCCTTTTAGCTGAGGAGTAACACTGTATTACTAACAGCAAGAGAAGAGGAATATATTTAGGTGAATTGATGTGAGACTGTCTGCCTTGTTTCTGGCATCAGTTTCAATGTCTGGCAATCTCAACCTTCTCATATGAGATGGACCTTCTTGGGAAGTAGTTTTGCTGTCCATTTCCAGAAATCATTGTGCTTGCTGGAATAGCTGTAGCTGGATGAGGTGTGCCATGATACCTTTGCTAGAGGTTGCATAGAGCCTCTTTTTCCCTTTTAATTGGTTTACTTTTCCTATTTTGATAGCCCTAAAGTGAGGCTTCATAGAAGCCTCTGCTAGGTTTGAAGAAGGATGCAAAGATGGGATCTTCCTCAGAGCAATATTGTGATCTCTGGGAAAGTCAGGCATTTCCATGGAATTAAAAGTTGGTTCATTGTCTAAGATAAGTACCTCTGGGTTACCATAAGTATCATAGATATCAGGTTAGGCTGGTAAAACTTTATTAGCACTGGTTAAAGAGACTACTTTAGCTACAGGATAGTGCGAGGGAAGATTTTGCACAATGATATATGGCAGTGAAAGTCACAGTCACTTGGGCAGTGAAAGCTGAAGATGTCAGCCAAATGGAGTGGAATGACATGAGAATGATAAGATGGATGTGCAACGTAAGTCTGAAGGACAGGCTTAGTTCTAATGAACTCAGAAGGTGATTGAATCTGGACAGTATTGGCAGTTGTATGCAGAATAGGAGGCTTCATTGGTTTGGTTGTGTGGAGAGAATGGACAAGAAGGCTTGGGCAAGTAGATGCAGAACGATCAAGGTGACAGGAACCACCGCCAGAGGAAGACTGAAGAAAACATGGGAGGAAGTGATAAGGATGGATCTCAAACAAAAAGGTGTCAGCAGAGACCTGGTGAAGGATAGGATAACTTGGAAGTCAATTTCAAGAAAGTGTCCAACACATGCTAGCATGTAAAATAGATGTTAAACCAAATATGCTGCTGCTGATGATGATTATTGGCAGATAAAATGTTTATGACTGACATTTATGTATCCAAAAATGCATCTATTGTCCTTTTATTTCAAAATATTAAAAAGATGCTGCTAAGTACTTAGTAGTCAAAGGGTTATAGAGAATAAAATAATTTGTTTCTGATAATTACATCCACACAGAAGCCTTAAATGGGTTTGAAATATGGTTTATTTTACTTAATTTTTTTATGCAGTAGTAATTGTTTGCACATGGCATATTTTCTTTTGTTTTTTACTTGACTTTGCCTAGTAAGTATTAATAGGCATACTTATTCATTTGACTTTTTCAGGTATTCTGTTATTTCAAAGGAAATGCAAGGGGTTTCTTCATAACTAGTGTCCCAGTATTGTATGGCAGAACCATTTTCAAAAATTTGGATTTTTCTTAAAGAGTATTAATAATAATTTTCGATATTTTCATAATTATTTCGTCAATTTATATGAATTTTAATACAGTTTAAAGAAAAATCGACAACATTTGCAATAATCTCTGGGAATATGCTATTAGAAATGGAAACGAAGGAATCTTAAGCTTTTAAAATTATTGGATGATATGATATCAGGATTTTTGAGAAACGTTATGTGGTTTATTCTTTTTCACCAGTTCAATAAATATACATGGGGTTAGTTGAAATACTGTTTAAATAATAATGTTATTTTATCTGAAGAACTGCATCGTCTGTTTTAACAGTGGAAAAAACAGCGCAGGAAGGCATTTTTGGTCAATTAAAACAAGTCCAACATACAGCTATAATTAACTTGCTGTTGGTTAGAAATAGAGATAAGGCCCCTATCTGTGACGGAAATTAGTATTTGATAAATATGCAACTGCTTATGGTGAATGAAGAAGGTGAAAAAGGAAAAGAAAGGACAGGAAATAGAAGAAAGGGAGAAGAGGAGGAAGAGAAAGAAAAAGTAAGAAGAGACGCTATTGGTCTAGGTCAGATATGGGCAATCCTGGCCCCTGAGTCTTTGTTTGCCTTTGAAAGATTTTATAACCCTTTTTATCCCAGCTCAGCAGTTATTGTTGTATTAGCCATAACAACCTGACATTTAAATCACATCAGTGACCTTAGTAGAGTAAATTGTGCACTTCACAGGTTTTTGTAACGACCAAGCGTCATTCTGTAGCCCCTTGTCATAAATTACCATTCATTTTTGTTTTTACAGAAAAGTTTAATAACGTGATCAGCATGTAAGCTGTGAGCCAAGGGCAATTTTCTTTAAATATTGTTACTTTCAGCTGTCACATTACTCCTTTCAAAACTCAGTGCTCTTTGTTCAATAAGTGTTCATACATGTAGCCCCAGATGCTTCCTGTTTTACAATTGTTTTCACAACTCTTCGAGTAGAATTGATTTTACTGTGATAGTAGTTTTGCTTACTTGGTTGTCTTTCGCAACTTGGTAAATCATTTTCAAGATATGGCACATTATTTAAGCCATTGTTTGTCTTATCAATGGAATGTATACTCTGTGTTTTGGGCTACTGACCACATTAGCGAAGCGAGGATGATCATGTAATAGTTCATTATGTCTTGCCCTATGAAACTTAAAGTTGGTATCGAAAACAGACAGTTTCAACCAGTATAGGAAGCAAAGTGTGTGTGTGTGTGTGTGTGTGTGTGTGTAAGCTGCTGGAGGTAGATTTGAAGACCACCCCGGTGAGTTCGATCCGGCCTCATGAAACGGGAAACAAACCTCCCCTCACCGCCAAAAGGCAGATCGGTTTGGAAAGCAACCAGAAACAAAAAACTTTCACTTACCACCAGGGGCGGCACAAGTTCAAAAAATTTACTCCAAATCGACGACGAACCAGATGCAAAATCACATGAACGACGAAATCGATTTCTTCCATGGTACTGGAAAAACAGCTTAAAATGAAGGCTATTCGTTACCAACCAGTCAGGATAACCTAGCTAATCAGTATCCAGGCGTCACCACGTGGAGGTTGCCTTCTTGGACGCCCTGGAAGCAAAGTACTTTGTGGTGGATCAAAGAGGGCAAGCAATATACCCGATTTGTAAAGAAAGTGTTTGAGACTTGAAGAATTACATTTTGAAGAAACATTACGAAGCCATGCATCCAACTTATGAGAAAGTTTGTGGAGAAGGAAGAAAGTCAAAGCTCATTGAACTAGAATTAGACTTGAAGGTACAACAAAATGTTTTCCTTTTTGTCAACGACATATCTCTAGTGATAGCAAGGTTGGAAATGTTATATAACTTAACAAGGTAAACCATTTTCAGACAGAGGGAAGATCAAAGATTGCATTCTCATTGTTGCAAAGAATGTCGCTACTGAAAAACTCGGTGTACCAGAGAACATCTCTCTTAGGGGAAGACAATGACACGGAGGATTGAACTTGGTGCAATTTACCCATTGAACTAACTGAAGATAAGAAAAACGCTAATAAAGAGCTGAAAGAAGAGTTTGAAAAAGGTTACAAAATCGATTCAGAAAATAAAAAAATTAAAGCAGATAGGAATACTTAAAGGTGAGTTGATAATAAAACCAAGTAATGAAACATAGAGGAACATAGATGTAAATGCTTTATCATGTCATGAATCGTAAGCTTTTTTCTGGGCTACGTTTCGAGAGATACTTCTCCCATCGTTGGCCTGACGATGTGAGCAGTATCTCTCGAAACGTAGCCCAGAAAAAGCTTACGACTTATGACATGATAAAGCTCTTACATATATGGCTTTCCCCGAGCCCATAAAGTTCAGAATTTTCAAGATAGAGGAACAGTTAATTAACTACTGAAACAAGGAAGTATGAAAAGAACGTATGTTTAAGGAGCACACAAAGTAAAGATTGAAAAATTAGAGTTTCAGTGGTATAGCCAATAATATATGATAGAAGTAAAAGCTAGATGAAAGAGGTTGTTATAAAGGCAGACCGAAAAGTTAAGACGGCTAGTTGTAAAATGATATAATATACATACAAACTTTTGTAAGCAATTTATCTTCCTTTGTTAATTTTTTCTACGTCATGATCAATATGTTATTTACTGATGATGTTCTGTGCATTTTGCTTATTACTCATCTTTACCATTTTTGCTGTTACTGTGGATATTTTTATTATTTTCTCTGTGTATGTTTTTTAATTTTGTTTTTCACTCCCACTACTTCCAGTCTTACAAGACTGTTTCTTTTACATAATTGTTTGTTGACAAGAATGTTGTCCTTGATTACGTTTTATGCATGGACAAGTGTACGTCAATTTGATGTTGCTTCAAGATGATTCTTAACTAATCGATACGATTGAGTGGAAATAGAGCATTTTGTTGGTTTTTTTTCAGTATTACCTGTGTACTGTTTTTGACTTTATTAAAAGTGTTTTGTGGGTTTAACCTCGGGTATCAACTTAAGGTCGTTTGTGTGACAGTATTCTTTTACATTTTTGACTCTTCAGCTCAGTTTCTCGTTTGTATTTTTTTATTATTTACTTTTTAATTGTTAGGGCCCATACAAGGCAAAAAGCCACTTAAGAGTATGGAATTGTGAATGCAAGACAACAGAGTCAGATTGATAATAGTTAATAAGCCAAAAGATTCGAGTTTATATTAGACTTGAAAATCTTTCAGTCATATGACGGAGGAAAATGTTCAGAAGCCAGTGTTTCTTTATTTAACTGTCCGGGAAAAACTTTTAATTCTTGGAAGATTTATTACAAAAAGGGACAAAAGCTGGGTATTGGTGAGAACGTTAAGAAAAACGAGTCACATGAGATGCAACAAACTGAGCATCGTAAAAAGCACACCTAAACACTTTCCAAGATAATACCAGTAGAAAAGATTAATACTAGCTACATTTCGTCGATGAGACAAACGTGGAAGAGTTGGAACAAGATTTGGACCCATAAAGTTACCAACACTCCACAGAATTTCATTAATAACATCAAAATGGGATGGTGAGAACAGCACAGCTTGCAAGGACGCCCAGTAGGTGTACAGAGATACGAAAAAGTCTTAGGAGTAAGTTACTCTTTGTGTGACCACATATTTTGTGTTTTATTCCTTTCTATTTATTTTTTCATCACAGGACAAAGCGGGAATGGAAGCCAAATATACATGACATGCAACTCTACAGTGAAATTATGGAGGAAAAGCTTGATTTGAAAGTCAGTAATTCTGCCCTGCGGAAGATGGATTTCGCAGGAGGACTTGATAACTACCTCTTACAAACAACAGACCGATCTCTGGTGACCAAGAAGGCAATCGACTTAAAAAATTATCTCATAGCTTTTAAAGAAATGAAAGAAGAAGGTAAACTTAGTCTGGAGGAAATCAAAGAAGCACTAACGCCTCCAAAGAAACCCAATAAACATGCATTTACACCAAAGCAACACCCGCAAAGATTTTACTTTGATTGGTATGGAAAAAGGAAGCAGATAGTGTATTGTTAATATCCAAAAAAAGTAACGGTAATTTTCCACTGCTGTTTCCTAAATATGTTTGTATTTAATTTATATAGAAAAGTGAACAACTGATTAAGACTCGTTTTCTGCATCCCCCGTCTTTGCACGTATTCACCTTACCTGGCCAGCCAGCACCTTCATGCTTTCCATGCTTTCATATCTACTCTGGCATTTTATACTTCTGAAGGCGTTGTTTTTCTTTTATATCTTTATAAATACCTTTAACATTAACTTTGATATTCCAGTTGGGCAAATAACTTCGGGGTTCTTGAGTGTGAAAAATTCTCTTCCTGTGCTTTTTGTTCTCCAGTTCTCCAACCGTAGGTCGAGGTGAATTTAACAGATAAGGAAGACTTGCAAGTGGAGCTTTCAGTCTTGCATTTGAAGAGTTTTCAAATTTGCAATAAAACGTTACCTTTCACTTTGTCTATTTTAACCTGCCAATGTTTCTTAAAGGCACCAAGGCCCACATCTTCAGCATTACCCGGTCCCAACCTCAACTGCTTTTCTTCAGGTGATTTTAGGTTTCACTACCTTTCTTCTCCCTCAGGGTGCCCAGGACCTGGCTACCTTGCCTTGAGTGTTGTTACATCGAAAAAATATCAGATGATTTCCCATCCCTTCCGTTTTACCACTTTGGCTAGCGTTCTGATTTCAGTGTCAGGCCATTAGTGGTGGTTAGTCCTGCCAATGTGTTCGAATTATTATACGGGGGTCTTTATAGTAACAACAATTTTAGAAAAGTGAAAAATATGTCTGCAGAGAACTGGATTCGAACCAGTGCTTCAGATATCAGCTACACGATTTAGTACCTGAGCCATCGGTACCAGTCTCTTACCAGATCATCTTTGCAACCACATCTTTCACCTAACCGTGCCATTGTTTCCCAGGTCGTCTTTCTGTGGGAAATTAAGCCCTAAATGTGTGATTGTGATGTGAAACATATTGCAGAAATGTCCTGATGAGGGACAGATGCCGATGGCTCAGGTGGCAGAGAATGTGATCATGATAGCCATTGGCACTGGTTCGAATCCAGTACGGTGCAGACACATTTTTCACTTCTTTACCATTCCAAATCCTCTCTATCAATATAAAAAATAATGTAATCCCCTTGTCTCCTTTGTTCCCTTCCCATCTCTCACTGCTGCATAATGGGCCCGGAACAACCAATGTTTCTTGTAACCAAGTTTGCTTTTCTTTATGGTGGCGGATTTCCATGTCATATTTCATCCAGATGCACCTCTGGACTAAACCAGATTTTTTAAGCCCCCATCCTCCCTTTAGTACTATTAAAGCTATGCTTATTAGGTATTCTCTTCCATGTACTGATATTCTTTTAAAATTTGAACCTGTTACACTCGCTCACTCGCTCACTCGCTCACTCGCTCACTCACTCACTCACTCACACACACACACACACACACACACACACTCTCTCTCTCTCACTCTCTCTCTCTCTCTCTCTCTCTCTCTCTCTCTCTCTCTCTCTCTCTCTCTCTCTCTCTCTCTCTCTCTCTCTCTCTCCAGACAACTATCTGGAGAGAGAGAGGTCACGTGCAGACCTATATATCCAAGTACCTTCAAGGGGATTTCTTAATCGTATGGTAACGAATACCTTGCTTCAGGTGTCCTTACATGCATTAACACTTTTCCTGTTATCACCACCTCCTTTGTAGCGCACTTCACAAAGAATTTTTTCATTATCAGGCGGCCTTTCAATTACAAACCTCTTCATCATAAAAACTCCCAATTTTAAAACCAACTCACGTATCCTGTGACTACTAACACCTACTTTTCATTTCTAAAGCATATCCTGTAGCCTTGTGTAAAAGTCATCTTTTATACCTTCATCTACATCGTAAGTGGGCATGCAAGTCATCACCGCTGGCTTAATATGCTTCGATTACAAAATCTGTAAGGGTTTCTAAAATTTATCACGGTCCGGTTAACAAGAGCTTACGTTTTTGTCATTTGACTTAACGTAGGTGATTTGAGCAAATGCTTTGTACTGAACTGTTGTAAAGAATTCCACTCGCTCTTGCGAATGTGCACTTGCTCAGTCTCAACACTGGCCAATGCACACGCATTATGTATGGTGTGCTTGTGTGGTAAAGGATTTGCTTACTTTGAAAGAGGTTAAGCTCAGTCAAAACCAGAAAAATATGTTTGCGTATTCGTCTCATAGTTGAAGTACCCTGATGTGGGTTATATGATTGCGTTCATATTTGAGAATAAGGGTACATGCCATATTGATACCAAGAAATATCTTAACAATGTATATTGAGAATATTCTTCAAGGAAGGGATTTCAAAAAACCATTGCAACTATGAGGATAGGACAGCTATCATTTTCATTTTGAAGCTATAAAACGCCTCACCAAAACTTGTACAAAAATTTTCCATAAAATATGTTTAACGAGGAAGATATCGTGTATCGACTTTAACTAGAATAGCGTCGTGGGCGCGTGTGTACCGTTAGTAGTATAGTTATATGGATAGTTCATTATCCATAATATATAATATAACTACAAAATTACCCATAGGTCTAAACTTCAATTAAAACTGGCAAATTATTCCACCAATTTACACGTTTTTCGGCTATAGACAATACATAACAAAGCTGTATCTGTCACAATTAGAAAACTTGAACTCAATAAGTATTCCCCAGGTTATCCTACTGTTTTTAAAAGATTATAATTGTTGCCCAGGTATATTTTACTTATAGCTTTCAAACATCTTAAATATTATTTCTGACTAACCCAAGATCCTCCTGTTTTTAGCGATTAAAAACAAAGTACATAGTATTTCCCAGCTAATAAAACTGAAAACAACAAAATAGTTTGAGTCGTAAGCTTTTTCTGAGCTTATGTTTCTTGTTGAAAATATAGTGACCTTTTCTCGTTTTTTTAAGCCTGGTGTTAAAACTAGATTTTATTTCTTCTTTAACAGAAGGGTAAATCCAATAGGAAAAACAAAATCAAATTAATTTGGAATTTGTGGGTAGCAGGGTATGACATATATAGAAAACACCCGATCATATCTTTTGCCATGTGCTTTAAACTTCCAAAAGATAAGTTAAAACAGCAAGGCAACTATATAATTCCAATAAAAATGTCAACCCTTAAAAAATTCCTGTTCATTTTCACAAAAAAAGCGTGTTATACAAATAAAATATACCTTTCTTAAACTATAAATAGGTGATTATAAATATATAAGTAACAGGCAAACAAGATATTTCACTTGTAGCCTGATGAAAATTTCAATAAG
>RDPX01000249.1:1087988-1094624 GCA_003991215.1 Morbakka virulenta
ATTAATTACTTAAGAACGACTGTTGATAAACGTACAATGCAATTAAAAAATCCTTGCTGCAAATAAAAAAAACACAATAAAATAGATAAAATAGATTATTAACCAAAACAAAACGGCAACATTACTATTAACCTTGCAAATTATCATTATTATTATAAAGATGACGTTTACAGGTTTGCTCGAAATAACGGACAGAAAATAAAGCCCAAACAAATTTCACATTTTTTTTTGTTCAAAGCAGATAAATAGTCAGAAATCCCTGGAATACAGTACCTTGTGTTTGATTGATTCAAGAAAAATGAATAAAACTTTACCTCATCAGCTTTGCCAACGTTCTTATCATCACAAAATGCTGCCTTAATTGCTAAGGCAAACCGTCTAAGTAGATCACTGAACATTATATTCTCTGTATATTTCATTTTCAGCTCCAAAGCAGCCGTTGCATGAGCCATTACAGATGCAGCAACTGCCTTTTCGAATAATGGGGATGTATAATTGGACTCTAGACAAGAAAGAAACACATCGTTAGCCTGATGTTAGGGTGATGCAAATGATGTATGCTACCTAATTTGTGGGGCTTGATGCTTTGAATTTGGTCAGGTGCCCAAATCCATCTTGCAAAGGAGCCTGTGGGAGCTTTTATTAAATGGGAAAGAGGGAGTGAGAAAAATTCTTGATCCTTTACTATGCCTATGAAAGCATATGATACACTATTAATGCATTCTCCTCACTTTACATTTCAAAAGTCATTGTTAGTCAAGCAAGAAAATTAATACAACTCAAAACTTTCATGTAACCCATGAGGAGCCGTGGCTTAATGGTTAGTGCAACTGTACCATAACCAAGAGGTTCCAGGTTCGATTGCCCGAGCTTCACAAAAGAAAAAGCCATTACAGATACAGCAACAGCCATCAGGCATAAGGAAGGGCATCCGGTCAAGAAATTCCTCACTGCCAAAACAAAAGTCCCTATGAAGTGCACTGTCTAAGCTCCAATTACTGGGGAAGAATGACATGATAAAACAGAACAAAAACAAAACAAACGAAACAAAAACAAAAACAAAACAAAAACTCGCTGTTAGGCATGTAAGAAAATTAATACAACTCAAAACCTTTATTTAACCCATTACAACGCTTTCTGAGTTTTAAAAGCACAATTAAAAAAATGTTAGACGAAAACAAAAATCATACATTTTGTTTAACAGGAGACAAGGTTAGAGTGAAATAAGTCGTGGTACTTCTAAGCGTGGTTTCAACAGTTTCTTCAGTCTTATAACTACTAAATATTATCTCAATTTATAATATATTTTTTCTCGGTTTTGCACCATTGAAAGAACATATTTTTGGGGATATTGAGGAGGAAAGCGGGACAGGTTAAAAGTGCTTAAGCAACTGTACCAATAACTCCTCATTTGTGACACATCTGACAAGAGGCAATTCTCTGTAACCCTATTTTGAACAAAATACCCTTTTCTGACAATTATACTGGCCATGATGCAAGAAAATTTCTAGGAAACCGAGGAGCATTTATTCAGTACCCTGTTTCTGGAAAAAAGAATTTATTAGCTAATTCTGGGTGTGCTACTGGAGCATCCTGTACCAAAGGTCTCGACCACCCTTAAAACCAGAAGACTACGTTTCACTGGGCATGCTTGGAGAAAGGATGATGAACTCCCCCGTAAATTATTGTCACGGCAACCAAACCACGGCAAAAGAAAAAGATGACGACCTCCAATGACATACATCGACCAGCTCAAACGTGACACAAACATAGACCTGGAAGCCACCAAGAACTGCAGAACTTGTCAACATAGTTCGAGTTCGCTCGAATCAAGAAGAAGAATATTAGATATTTTCATTGTGATCAAAAAAAGGCATTTATCCTTACATATAATATGACGGGATGCCAGACCTCTACTTTGGTTCCTTACTTAATGTTACCCAAAGCGACCTTTTTGTATATGAATCTCTTTAAAAAATTATAGATTAAGGAGGAGTTCACTTACCACTCTTTGGCATCCATCTCGGTAACAACCTAAATAACTTAATGTAAAAAAACCACAGGAAAGTAGCATGCAAACATATAAACAACACCAAGTAGGTCACAGAATAATAATAAAAAAATTCTTGTTTAATCCGAGGAGGCCGCAAGGGATCACTTGTNAAGCAAGAAAATTAATACAACTTAAAACTTTCATGTAACCCATGAGGAGCCGTGGCTTAATGGTTAGTGCAACTGTACCATAACCAAGAGGTTCCAGGTTCGATTGCCCGAGCTTCACAAAAGAAAAAGCCATTACAGATACAGCAACAGCCATCAGGCATAAGGAAGGGCATCCGGTCAAGAAATTCCTCACTGCCAAAACAAAAGTCCCTATGAAGTGCACTGTCTAAGCTCCAATTACTGGGGAAGAATGACATGATAAAACAGAACAAAAACAAAACAAAAACTCACTGTTAGGCATGTAAGAAAATTAATACAACTCAAAACCTTTATTTAACCCATTACAACGCTTTCTGAGTTTTAAAAGCACAATTAAAAAAATGTTAGACGAAAACAAAAATCATACATTTTGTTTAACAGGAGACAAGGTTAGAGTGAAATAAGTCGTGGTACTTCTAAGCGTGGTTTCAACAGTTTCTTCAGTCTTATAACTACTAAATATTATCTCAATTTATAATATATTTTTTCTCGGTTTTGCACCATTGAAAGAACATATTTTTGGGGGTATTGAGGAGGAAAGCGGGACAGGTTAAAAGTGCTTAAGCAACTGTACCAATAACTCCTCATTTGTGACACATCTGACAAGAGGCAATTCTCTGTAACCCTATTTTGAACAAAATACCCTTTTCTGACAATTATACTGGCCATGATGCAAGAAAATTTCTAGGAAACCGAGGAGCATTTATTCAGTACCCTGTTTCTGGAAAAAAGAATTTATTAGCTAATTCTGGGTGTGCTACTGGAGCATCCTGTACCAAAGGTCTCGACCACCCTTAAAACCAGAAGACTACGTTTCACTGGGCATGCTTGGAGAAAGGATGATGAACTCCCCCGTAAATTATTGTCACGGCAACCAAACCACGGCAAAAGAAAAAGATGACGACCTCCAATGACATACATCGACCAGCTCAAACGTGACACAAACATAGACCTGGAAGCCACCAAGAACTGCAGAACTTGTCAACATAGTTCGAGTTCGCTCGAATCAAGAAGAAGAATATTAGATATTTTCATTGTGATCAAAAAAAGGCATTTATCTTTACATATAATATGACGGGATGCCAGACCTCTACTTTGGTTCCTTACTTAATGTTACCCAAAGCGACCTTTTTGTATATGAATCTCTTTAAAAAATTATAGATTAAGGAGGAGTTCACTTACCACTCTTTGGCATCCATCTCGGTAACAACCTAAATAACTTAATGTAAAAAAACCACAGGAAAGTAGCATGCAAACATATAAACAACACCAAGTAGGTCACAGAATAATAATAAAAAAATTCTTGTTTAATCCGAGGAGGCCGCAAGGGATCACTTGTTGACCAGGTGCTAGGGCAGGGAAGAAAGAGGTTAACATGCATATTATATATATATATATATATATATATATATATATATATATAGATAGATAGATAGATAGATAGATAGATAGATAGATAGATAGATAGATAGATAGATAGATAGGGACACGTGTTTCGCTATTCCACAGCTCATCTGTGGGGATTGGAACCTCTGAATGTTTGTATTTTATACAAAGACCCTATCAATTGCTATTGAAACAATAATGTGACTGCTGGGCTTGCGCCTACAGAACCCAGAAATCTCGTTATCGCCCAGTGTGCTACAACCACTACAAGTACAGTGGGAGTGACATAGCATTTCCTCAACGCATATATAATATATACATGTTCACCTCTTGCTTTCCCTGTCGTAGTACCGGGTGAAAACAAGTGGTCTCTTAAAGCCTTCCCCGGATACATATACACATATACCGCTGAATCTCTTACAGAGTAGACTCTGTTTCTGTAAACAACTTTCACTTTACGCTCTTTTTATCTGATTTAAAAATGTCATCTTGGTTATCAAAAGAAAAGGATTTGAAAGAATTATATGATTCAGTCTATTTAATATTTTTGGTATAAAAATACAACAAGTTGTAAGATAGACCCAACGAACGGGCACACTTAGACAAATGCTACATAACATCCTTTTAGAAAGTTGGCCTTGAATTAAACTGTTCGAATCAAAACGTTCTTTTCTTTTCAGTAATATGTTTTATTCAATATTTCTTAATGTAGCATATATTATGAAAAAAGAAAACAAAACCTAGAATACCCAATATTTTAATCACCCATCACTGAATATGTTTGACCATTACCTTGGTTGGGTGTTAACCTGCAGTTTTTGTGGGTCTTTTTCTCCTTCATTACCTTTTCATATCATATTTGCAGAGGTTTTCCGATTCTATGTACTCGGGGTACCCTGAATAGTTTGCTGGATATCCTTTGCAGGTGAGCGAACTACACAAATATTAGTCAATTTATTAACCAAGCCCTTGCTAAGGCAGGTGTGGCTCTATCATTTTAGCGGCAAAACCACATCAAAGGCTATAGGTTTGGTATAAACAGGCCATATTCAACCTTACTGTCTGAAGCACAGCAGTAAGACTACTGTGACAATAACGTAAGATGTTTCATGCCTGTTCTCTCCATTAAAGTTAACATTGAATACATACATAAAAAATAAAACATCACACTGGGTGAACACATGCTACACGTTTCCTTGGACTTGTACGGGCCGCATTTCGATTACCCATGACGTAAAGACCCATGGCTTCATGTGAAACAAATCTTTTTATACAAATAAGACAAAGTGACAGCTGTCTTTAAGTTTTAATCATAGACCACGCCATTCATAAAAAGCATAATATTCATGGGGATTGCATTACATCTTTTGAATTGATAATGATTTTTGACGAAGAACAATTCTGGTGTAGATATTACTCTGTGCGGCTATCATGGGTGTGCACCTGTACAACGTATCCGTGCAATGCCCTGAAAATCTACGATGGAATTTGAATTATTACTCGCTGTCTTTGTTTCGTATCGGTTTAACAAAGTTTATACCAAAACAAATTTAATTAAATGAAAACAAGTCAAGTAGTGTCACCCCGCACTGCCCAGTCGGACACATTACCGTATTTACAAAGCTGACTCAACTTTGCTTGTTAGTGTGGAACGACTTATTGGTAATGCATTACTACATAGGTGAGGCAACAGCTATGTGTAGAGTGACTTGTTTTGAAGTAGGATGATTCATATACGTAAGATTAATTGACGTTATGGGGAGACGACTTCTTACTGGGTATTACATTGACCATTTAGAAGGAACTACACTTCACCATCGAACATATCAAGAAATCGCTTAAACCTATAAAGCACAAAAATGCTGTTATGTAGAAATTGGGGAACTGACCCAAGTCAAAATTCCCAATCATGACTTAACTGTTGTCTGTATTTTAATGAGTGTTTACATATAACTAAGAGTGTCGGGTTACATATAACTACATATAGCGAGTGTCGGGGCACTTGAGTAAAAACATACAAGCTCCATGGTAACAAGTGTAACAATGGCAGATATCAGATATCAGGTGTTTCCTAAATAGCAGGAGTTTATTTTATTTCTGATGAAACAAACCTGTCAATATAAGTGTAAATAATATTGTTCACTTAGATGCAAAGAAAGCTTACTAAATTTTTTTATATCTGGGAGTCAATATTACAAATATTTAAAGGGTTTTCATAAGTGATAAGTTAAAATAAGATGGCAACACCAATTAAGCGATATTAAAATCAAGATTTTAACTTACTTCTTTATTGGAAAAAAATGTCAAAAAATAATAAACTACTTTCAGTATCCCATTCATATCATCTTCTTCCGCGAATAAAAGGGTCTGTTTCAAGAATAGAAATCATAAATAAAATACAAAATTCTCTCAACAAAGCAGATTCTCAATTCTTGAAAACAAAAATAATGAAAAAGCTAATACCAAGTAAATACTGTAGTATACCACCAGTGGTATCTTAATTCTACTCAGATGCAATACATAATTTTGTATCTAAATCACTCTCCAAATAAAGAAGGAAAGTTCTGCCAATTCAACTTCCAATTCAAAATTTGTTATCAATACATTTTAATAAAAATTGTAGCAGCAAATGCAGCAGCACCAGTAGTAATAGTATAAATAGCAGTAATAGTAGTAATAATAATAGTAGTAGTAGTAGTAGTAGTAGTAGTAGTAGTAGTAGTAGTAGTAGAAGAAGTAGTAGTAGTAAAAGTAGTAATAGTAGTAATAGCAGTAGTAGTAGTAGTAGTAGTAGTAGAAGTAGTAGTAGTAGTAATAGTAGTAGAAGTAATAATAGTAGTAATATTAGTAGTAGTAATAATAGTAGTAATAGTAGTAATAGTATTAGTAGTAGTAATAGTAATAGTAGTAGTAATAGTAGTAATAGTAGTAGTAATAGTAGTAATAGAAATAGTAGTAGTAGTAACAATAGTAGTAGTAATAGTAGTAATAGTAATAGTAGTAGTAGTAATAGTAGTAATAGTATTAGTAGTAGTAATAGTAGTAGTA
>RDPX01000249.1:1097210-1108765 GCA_003991215.1 Morbakka virulenta
GATAGATAGATAGATAGATAGATAGATAGATAGATAGATAGATAGATAGATAGATAGATAGATAGATAAATAAATAGATGGATAGATAGATAGAAAGATAAAAAGATAGAAAGAAAGAAAGATAGATAGATAGATAGATAGATAGATAGATAGATAGATAGATAGATAGATAGATAGATAGATAGATAGATAGATAGATAGATAGACAGATAGATAAATAGATAGATAGATAGATAGATAGATAGATAGATAGATAGATAGATAGATAGATAGATAGATAGATAGATAGATAGATAGATAGATAGATAGATAGATAGATAGATAGATAGATAGATAGATAGATAGATAGATAGATAGATAGATAGATAGATAGATAGATAGATAGATAGATAGATAGATAGACCGATCGATGAATGGATAGATGGATGGATGGAGAATAACAATGAATGACGATGAAGACTATTGTTCTTATTCCAATCATTAAAATCATATTCTCTTCACGTTAATAAAAAACAAAGATTTATTTATTTCAATAGTAGAAAGGCAACAGCTCAAGTGGTATGGTCATGTAACAGAATGGGAAACTTCCTCTGTATAAAACAAAAGCATTTCCGAGCAAAAATCCCAGTAAACAACTTCAATAGTAGCACTTTTCAAAAATGGGATATCGCCGAAGCTTTGTTATTCCGAGGCTGTCGAAACAGAAAGCCTTACGATTTACAGCATTAGTTTTTACTCCACAAGTAAGGCAGGGTTATTCTACTTTTTGTAATGTAAAAAAAAACAATAATAATATTGATAATAATAAAAATGATGATGATAATGATGATGATAAATATTCAGATGATAACAAAGACGAGGAAGAAATAAAGCACTATCATAACATGACAGTAAGAAGCTTCTGTAGTACGATAAAATTTTCTCTTATCAACTTGGGAAACGAAATTATCGTCAGAGTATTTGGTTATCGTTTCTGAAATATACCTGTAACAGAATCAGTCTTAAAAAAAGCATACTAAAACCGAGTTGCATTAATCGTCATTGAATAATGTACGGCCTTTCAGAGAATCTAAAGAAACACTAACTAAAGCCGTAAAAAAGTCTTGAACGTACAGGAACTTTATGAAACGGTATATTGTGGAATGATTTTGAACTTGGTCTGGGTATAACACGATAGGAAACAAGAACAAGAAAAAGGTTTTTTTCAAGACTTGGCCCAGCTAAAAAAACAACAACGGTATAACAATGATCAGCACAACTAAATCTGCAGCAAAACGTAAATGGTATAAGTATAAAACATACTTTGGAGATCAACTGCCTTGTCAAATAGCATAAAAATTGGATTCCACTGTTGCTTGCGTTTTTTCAAGGCGGTGGCAAGTACATGCTCCATCCTTTTCGTACTTCTTTTAAGAATAGCTTGGCAGTCATTCATTTTGAAATTATTCATCACAAGATTCAAACATGAAATCAAACAGGCACAAAGCTTTTTAATGTTCACTGCAAAATTTGGAATACTGTCTGTTAATTTTTCTTCGTCGAGAAGTGACAATTTTTCAAAAATCCCTACAGCAAGATAAAATAGTTCTTGTGTCCGTCTTTGGATTAAATTGGGTAGCACTAGAATATCAAGTACTTTTTCAAATATCTCAATTCCTTGTTTCCTTGATTCCTGTAAGGAAAAAACACAACAAAAGACTGTTAACAAACATACATGTTAAATTGTCTATACACTAATATTTCTGAGATCTCTTTGCCTGTTTTTAAAGCTTCGGCTCTCAGGATCACGCACATTATTGCTCAGACAACAGTGTGCGTGATCCTGAGAGCTGGAGCTTTGTTGTGAGCGGTAATTGGATTTGAAAAAGTGATTCCTGAAAGTTGCAGCGACCTTTGATGTCATCTGATTGTACAAAAGGCCATTAACGAATTGTCTCTGCGGTTACGTGTGATAATCGCGAGTCATTTAGCTGCACACCTTCATTTCACAATAACTGTTCTTTTGCTGGGACGTTTCCTAGTGCTGCTGCAACATTCAGGAATTTTCTCTCAAGAATTAGAAATTTCTTCAACACAAAAAAATTTCTTAAAACTCATTTCATGGCGTCCTACAAATCTATTCAACAGTACCTCAAAATACACTAAACAATCAAAAGGCTTCTAGAAAAATCCAGAAAACCGACACCTGATAGAAATCCTACGGAATTTTCTATAAAAATGTATTGTATGTTTTGCCCTGGCAACGTGGGGTACTCCTGGCTAATGAAAAGGTATGAGAAATAAAAATAATTAACAATTGCAATACAGACCTTTGCAAACATCTCCATTTGAAAAACCTTCCCCTTTGATACTCATCATAAGATCCTTTCCTTACGATACTTGTAAAATGCTACCCATTGGATCTTACACAGGGAAACAAGGCGTAAAGTATGTAAATAAATATACCTATGTGAAACATTTGGTCACAAAAATGATATGGTTTACATGTGTGGCTCATTTAGTGTAGCAGATAGTTGTCTATCCATAGCACTGGGTCGAACAATGTTTAGTGCAACATATATTTTTCTGTGTACTTTCAAATAAATACGAGTAATTTTCAGTCCGTCCTCTATGTGTGGATACGCCTGTGGCTTCGTGTATGCGTGTCTGTGTCTATGTGTATGTATCTGTGCTAATAATCAAATGTATATAACGCAAATGTCACTCTGTTTTCTTCTTTAAATCAATCCTGCGCATGCCCGCCGATGTGTGTGTGTGTGCCTCTAGATATGTGGTTAAGTGCCATAAACCCAGACTTTGGTTCATGAAAAACACATGGTTAAAACAGAATAAAGTGGTAACTCCAATGCACTGATGTGCGTGTTCATTACAAATACGTACATATTTTTTTCCATATTACTTCCGCTTACAGCCAATTAAGAAAACAACAAGCTAAGATTTTAAAAGTAACTGAATTTTGTTTTGGTTTAAATGGCCAAACATTTCATACACTTCAAGCCTTCTCTCCCATCTGGTAAAAAAAAGTTTTCGTTTACAGTGAAATAAAAGATTCAACGAACTGGGTTCGAACTAGTGCCTATTCCTTTTACAGTCAACTGCTCTATCTGGGCTACCCGAACTATTTTTTTATTCAGGTCATTTTTTTAAACGAAATATTTCACTTGACAGTGTGATTCTGTCTCAAGATCCCTACAGCTTGACATCTCATCCCAATCTACACATACTGGACTATGCTTCCCAAGAACTTTCCTCCAGAGGCAGAAAAGTATTATCCTAATGAGCAAGGAGGGTAGGTTTCACCCACGTTCAGCATAACCTGCATTTTTTACTTGTTTTTCTTTATTATTGTCATTTCTCAACTTTTGTCACAAGTATACCCCCTCTACAGTCCGTTTACTGGGTCTCAAGATATAAATGTATGTGAGTAAGATCAAATACCATTAATCCAAAAGCAATGTTAACTGTAGCGTCAATTTTTACTGATTTATCTTCCATGCACAGCTGCTGTAAAATGAAGATCACCACTGGTATATTGGGGTCATCTTTGAGATGAAGAGTTGGCAATCCCCAAATTGCATCCAGGATCTACAGCAAAAAACAAGGAAGAAATGGAGAAAATACGTTCATTCTGCACGCTAAACAAACTACAAAATACTTAACCCCTTGTTTCTTCACGCGGCAAAATAATGTACACAGTATTTTGGCGCGTGGAGAATTACTACAGTCGGCAGAACCAACGGGAAATATCAATCAAGTTAGTTTGCATTGTTTCATATGGAAAAGAATGGAATACGGTTATAGTTATTCATACATTCAAAAGACACTACAAATACTTTCAATGTAGTCAACTGCGTGTCTTCGGATATATCAGCAAGGATTACCTCCTCTCTCGGCACGGTGTGTTGTTATCCGCAGTCAAGCACGTTCCATCAACCAGCTACTGTGAAAATTAATCGAAGAATACAAATAGATAAAAGACAAAGCGAGCTACATGTAATGTAAGAACTTTCAACGGAGCAGGTAGCAAAGAGAATGTGATTCAGGAAGTGGAATGATTAGGCATTAAGAGCCTGGGACTTAGATGGCTATTAAATATTAGGGGATTTGACAGGGTAAAGGGCAAACAAAAAATGACACTAATGATATACTTCGGTTCAAAAAGGCAAAAAAAGATGACTAGCCACACCATATCAAAGGGACCAGAGAATAACATAATAGATTACTGGGCAATATTAAATAGGGGCATACTAGTGAAGTTTGATAACAAACATTTTAACATATGTGTAATTCAGATATATGCTTTAATGAAATTCACATATATGCTTGAACGCTTAAAAGCAGCTCAAGAACCAGAGGGTTTTTATAATCAACTCGAAAAAGCAAGACGACAATCGAAAGTCAGAAAGTAATACAAGCTATTGGAGACCACAAGATAAAAAAAGTTAAAGGTAAAGAAGAGAAAATAGAAGGTGAATATGGACTGCGAAATAAAAGCTGAAGAAGTGATACGTGGTCAGAATGGTGCATCAGACGTGATTCATATATGCTATTATATTGGCAAGAAGTTATCCTGGCACACAGTGTACAGCTACCAGGTGCCTGCCGTCGTCATCTTTAAGTTGAAGCTAGAAATATTGAAAAAATAGGACTAAAAATAGTAAAATTAGATTATATAGAAATAAAAAATATGCCTGTATCAAATTGGATTCGAAACCAGTGCCTAAGCCTACCATGGGTAAATACTCTACCCAGGCTTTAACAAATTGCGTACGTGCGTACGTTACGTACTTCAAAACAAATAAATTCCTTTTTCACGTATAGAAATATTTCGCTCCAAGTCCACACACGTACAAGGTTTTTCTATTCTTGGTGTACGCCTGGTATAAATAATGAAATGCATTATTGCTTCAAGTACGTTTTCTATTTAAATAATTTTTCTTTCTTTTGCATACATGTACTGACATGCAGCATTAAAATTAAAAAACGTCAGTCAATTTTTATTTTGGTATAATTGACCATCAGCGGAATGTTTTGTTTGTATCACTTAACAGGTGTTATGGTAAAATCAGTAAAACGTTCTTTCTTCTTTTTGTTCCATCGAACAGGCCGAATGTTGTTTGAATCACTTAAAATGGTAAAATCAGTAAAACGTTTTTACTTCTTTTTGTAAAAAGTGAACTGGAAGCGCACGAACATACTGTCTTATCAACAGAGTACGTTTGACGAAATTTCACGTACAGAAGATAATTTATTCGAGTACGCACACATACCGCGGCTAATATTAGATTTGTCAAAGCCTGCTACCACTTGAGCTATCGATGCTAGGTTCTTAACCCCATAATTATGGAACCATAGCTTTCACATTTACTCAATATCATTTTCATAAAGTTAGATTATGAGTAATTCTTAAAGAAACAATTCCAGTTGGAAGTTAAAAAAAAGATTCGAAGCGATTCGAAGTATTGAGGAAACAAGTAACAAAGATAAAAAAATGCAATAGATTCCAAACAACAATTACTACACTGAAGCAGCCACTTATATATTACCACCAAATCAAAACATTTTAACAGGAAGTGGATGACGGATGAAGTCTTGAACGTAATGGAGAAGAAAATGAAATAAAAAGGAAATGTATAAAAATAAAAAAACTGAATAACACATGTAAGGACACATAATCATACAGGGGCAATGCACAGTAAGAAGTTTGTTTTTTACGTGATGTTTAAAAGCAAAAGATAAAAAAATAACCATTGAAAAGTAGATGGTTGGGAAGAATATAATGAGGAATTACTGTACGTTGAAAGGAGTATAAAGTCGGTTGAAAGATGCAGATGACGGAGAAGATAACTTAAAGTCAAAGCAGATTTTGATATAAGAAGGAAAAGAAGAAAAGACCTAAGGAAATCAATAAATAAAGAACAGGAAGACAGTAAATGACATGGTCTGCTGCTAAACAAGAAGGCAACAGACACCATATTATTTTCAAAAATGATAGTGCAGTATCGAGAAAAATAAAGTAAAGCTAATATTGATATAGGAATTCGAAGACCACGAGTGTATGACAATATCATGAGCAGCAAAACAATTGTAATCAAAACAAGAACAAATGCGTCAAAAGTTTAAATGTGAGATACCATTTACTATGCCTGTGAAAGACGGAACATAAAAATGGACTAAGAAAGGAGAATTTACAGTGTTGAGCTTAATGCTACAGGGGAATGCAAATATAAGTTGGTCAGTTACAAAATTACAGAAGGAAAGATGGAAAAGTTAATCACAACACGAAGAACTACAAGTATTACATGGATATAGAAGAAAGGAACTTCATAAAAGCAGAGCTTGTTTAAAACTGGAGTGGGGCTGCAATATGATTCACAGCTGCCAATATAGCAAGTAGTAACAGTTCATGATCGCTCAGACGGTTCAATATGGTACCTGAAAAAGAAGAGTTACTGGAGGCGCATAAACTATTCGTTATCTATGTTATGTTCCTATTGAGAAAATTATTATGCAGAGCTGTTTTATTCTGTACCATTATGTATTTTCTTGAAAAATTTCCATGTAAGATATATGTATTTACCACAGATTTTCGGCGAGCGTTAATGTCAGTCAACATACATTTCTGGCTAAAAACCGAAAAAATTAATTATGATTATAATTACTGATAGCGTAAAAACTCGATCACATGGACGTACCTGTATACAAAGTGCAGCTTCAGATAATGAAGACGTTCCTCTTTTAATTATCATGTACATAACATCAAAAGGAGCCTGAAGTGCAAAATGAGATATTAGGCTAATATTACAAGTATCGTCCTTTGTCGTTCTGTTCAAAAGGGAACGCAGGTCTGCAAGAAATTTGTTCCTTTCTATATTATATTCCACAGGTGTTTTGGTCCAGAACAGCGAATGTCCAGGGTAACAAGACTTTATATTCTCAGATAAGACTTGGTTTACATCTCCTATAGGTAAGGCACTCAAAAGTACTTTGACAACCTAGAAAAATAACAAATGAAAACAAAACGTGATCAATGGTCGAAAAAAAATATACAATACCATAAAAAATAAATCCGGCCCTCAAAACGATAACTTTAATTTTCCACCCAATTAAAAACATTTCAATTTAATTCTGAAAAAATATAAATTTCTAAAAATTCAAATAAAATAAAATATAAATCACGCATCAAGCCAGGCAGATTTTATAATTATTTATAAATATTTTCGAGATTACTCTCATCCTCAGATCTAAATTTTTAAAAATATTAGAAAATAATAACATTCTACACATGCATGTCCAAAGTAGGTATAGTGGTTAGGGAACTAACAACAACTAAAACTTTATTGTTAGCGCCCTGCTCCGATATTCATCTTTGGTGTTTATGGTTGGTTTGATCTCCTCAATGAACAAAGCTTCCAAGGTCTCTAAGTATTCCTGTCCCCTCGCTGAAGATTTCAAAATCTCCACTTTTTCTAAGCCTGTAGAGCAGCTGCAATGTTTCATATTATTCGCCCTTTAGTTCATGACCAGTCTTAATCGTTGCCCACAAGCTGCGTATTCTAGTTTCATGTTAATTTTTGGGAAGGTCAGATGATACCAAGGAAGTACACGCAAACGGCTACTAAACACCCGACTTTGACAGAGATGAAATCGAATCAGCAACTGTGGCAAGCGCAGCCATTTACTCTAACTGTTGCACTAGTTTTCTAATAAGTCCCTTGTTTTATCGTACTACAGATTTTCACGCGGTTGGAAAATCCCTCACATTTGCATTTTTGCAGTATTTTGTGCCCACAGTTGCTGAATCAACAAACGCAAAATGTTCATGCTGAAGAGTAAACAGAAATATAAAAATAAAATAAATGAGGGTACATGTTAAGGTTTCAAAAAACAAAATAATTAAAAATCATGTACCTCCCTCCAAAATTCGTACGTCCCTGTGCCTGTTCCTGCTTCCACATAATTCTGTACAGCCCCCAGCTTTTCTAGACACCAGACGAATATTTGTTGAGTTGTAAGACTAGGTTCACACTTCCGCAATACATCCAGTACCTCTTTTCTCTCATCAGTTGAAAGTTCTCTATTTTCAAGGCTACGCAATACTGATAGGTCTCCAGAGGGTACAAGGGAAAGAAGTTCACTTAAGCTTAAATGATCTACAAAAGAGCTGCTGGTCGAACAAACTGACGAAAGAATAGTTTCCACAATCTGCAATGCTGAAAAAAAATATATCAAAATTTGCATGAATTTTATTTATCAATATCTGTATTTCGACAAACGGGTATTTACTTAAGAAAAAATTTTTATAATACCATTCAACCTCATTACCACGTCACATTTTTTGTTGGGATTGATCAAATGAAAACCAAGCCATCCATTCCACTTGAAATAATTCAAGATTTAATGTTATGTATCATTAAATGCATAAAAAAGTGAATGACGTGTTCCCTTGAAATGTACTCCATTCACTCACCAAAACACATATCTAAGATTACTACTGTTCAAGCAATAAACAACTCTTTGTAGTTTGCAAATAGCAATCTTCTCATAAATTAAAGTTAACACAGAAGTAACAACTGGCTGTATGAACGAAAAACAAACGTAAATATATCCACTGATTTTAGTTCATATTATAGAATTACAGCTTCTGTAGTTTATGTATGGATAAATAGAGGTGGGCAAGACTGGTAGTGCCGGCAAGGAATTGATCACTAATCTATGCAAACAGAGATTGCTAGTGTCCAATTTCCTACTTTTGCCACCAATTCTCCATCACGCTGTGACAAGTGCATTCTCGGAAAGTTCTTTCTGTGCTAGATACCCTCTTTAAAAACTGTAATAAATGCACGTGTGTTTATACCGATACAATTTGCAGTAGTTGCCAAGAGATGGATTACCAGGATACCAAGCGATCAGGCTCCCGGTTCTTATCGTCTTATCATCGCTAAGACGATACTGTACCCAACTCGTTTCAACTCAAAATATGGCAAATTAACATAAATGTAAGCGTTTTGGGTCACTCAAATCGGCAGTCTGAAGAAAAGTAATAACTAACAGTTAGTGATAAATCATCTGTGAAGCAGGCCTTTATTTCAGTAACTCCTCATTATATATAAATATATTACTAGGTCACCCAGCTGTCTTTTTCAGGTTAGCGAAAGAAGATCCTGCTTCAAACATGATTCATTACTAATCTGAGTGTCCCAAACGGTCTACATCCATGTTAGTTAACCATTTCAAAAATTGAAACAAGTTGGGTATGTATATATATATATATATATATATATATATGACACCCAGTTAAGCAGACAGACTGTGGCGGGTCAGCACCTTACTGGCTGGTGGCTGGTCAGCGGGAGGAGGGCAATAGTTTACCAGTGGGATGCGATGATCAATTCCAACGTCGGAGTAAATCTGTTGCGTCTGCACCTACGCCAATAAATCCTGGCGTATAACTAGTAACTGCTACCTTTCGACCTTTGTCGTTAAAAATGACGGGTCAAGATGTTTCGATGAACATGGTCTTTATCTAGTGAATAGCACAATAACGGACCACAAAAATTAATACTATACAGAAAAACGATCTGGACAGCACAGCTACAAAACATTTGCCATTGAACCGGTAAAAGAAGAAAAACAATAAATAAAATTTAACTACTGCAGTGAAGAACCAAAACAAGACACTGTAATGATCTGGGAAAGAACTCGTGAAACTATATTGGAAAGGGTATGGCCTTTCGTTATTACGTTTTATTCAGCCCCTTCCCCAATATAAAAAATTTAATGCATCCTTATCATGTCGCATATAAGTATCCTTGTTTTGGTTGTTCTGTCAATACTTTTTGTATTGTTCTCCGGCACTCTGTTCATTTGTAAATATTTGTTTAGATGTGATGGCAAGGTTCTCTCTGTATAAAATTTTAATTTCATTAAAACACGTTTCGACCAACATGGTCTTTTTCAACTGCAGATCAAAACAACAGACAACAACTAACATTACTTTATGGGAGGGGTCTCACCGAGCATCTTCTGATCTTTGTTACAAGTGGTGACCCAATAATACGTCTCGACCAACATGCTCCTTATCGAGTGCACAGCAAAAGAACAGACGACAGAAATTATTTTTTTTATATACAACATCCTTTTATCTTTGTTACAAGAGGTGATCCAACACGACGTTTCAACAAACATGGTCTTTTCGAAGTATCAAGTCTTCACAACAATGTTGGTACAGTTTTGTATTCTTTTAGATGTTGTGATGGATCGAAAGATAGCCGGTGAGAAAATTCTTATCTTCTTTTTTCTTGACAACAGTTTTCAGGACTGGCAGAAACTGTATGGCACTACAAAACTATTTATTACAGCCCTTGTAAACTAGAATCACAAACAAAAACAAAATATGAATGAGAAATATAGGCTTACTTTGGTCTGCTTCAGAATGTACTGGATCGTCATCAGATGTGTTTGCTATGATAGTAATCAATATTCCCTTAATTGCTGCTAATACATCTGGATAAATATGTTGAAAAAATGGCATTAATACTGGTAAAGCTAATGGTGACCCAACAGCATCCAAATAATAATCATTTTCAATTGTTTTCAATGCATTTTGATGAGTTGTACTGTCCTTTGTTTCAGCATCTTCTAACTGTCCGTGAGAATTACTTAAAAAACGTGACTGTTGTCCTTTCGCCTCAGCCAAAAATGTAGCATCTGTTCCAACGTCATCTTTTGAGCAGTCTTTAGAATATGCAACACTACTGAAAAGCTCAACAGGTTCAGTGAAATTACTTCCGCTTTGCAGGGCTTCTCCTTGCAGCATTAACTTTTTCTTTACGTTAAGAAAGTTCATCCCACTGTCCTTTATACCAGGCGCAAGTGAACATATATTTAGACTTGCAAAACTACCACTGGCCTGTAGTAAACTATTAGTTGCTTCACTGGCTATTTTTATCAAGTTTTGCATTACTTTAAACTGTGTTGTCTGTGCAATAAGCGAATCCTGATTCCATAGCTGACTGCAAAGCTCTGGTTTAAGAAAAACTAACCAAAATTCGATTAAAAGACGCAAGCCTTGGCATGCTCTGTCATTGTAAGTAATTTGGTTCAACAGTAGTAGAAAATCAAAGATCGTATCATTGTCCTGATCCAACATGGTCTGTACAAGTGAGGAGAAAGAAAAACAACATAATATCTGCCGAAATAAAGGAACTAGTTATAATGAGATTGAGCTGAAGAAGAGGGAAATGGGTTTGTGACCTTCATGTAGTTTGGCTATTCACTAATCGCAAGAAAAAAGAAAAAGAAATATATAATAATATATAATATACAATAATAATATAATAATTAAACTCATATTCTTATTTTTCAGCTATTATAATACAATTTCAAACCTCTCTGACACTGGTAGTTTACATAATAATAACAATAACAATAATTAATAATAATAACAACAACAACAATAATAATAATAATAATAATAATAATAATAACACGATACCATCAGCACAAACTTATCAAAAATAGAACTGACCCAAAATGTAGATTATGCCATGAAA
>RDPX01000249.1:1120904-1150541 GCA_003991215.1 Morbakka virulenta
TTGGACATTTCAAGAGGAGTGAGTCATGGACAAAGAAATTGGTGGAACTGAAAGTGGATGGTACTTTAAGCAGGGGTAGACCCCAGAAAAACTGGTGGGGCACAATAAAGCAAGATCTAAAGGCCTGGGATCCTAACGAAGCTGACATTGGTCTCTAAACCAAATGGCAAACAGACCTGTGAGCAGCAGTCAAAAGGCATACCTGCTGTGCATGCAGATGAAATGGTGAATGGAGTTTCAATTGAGTTTGGAATAGTCACAAGGAATACCTCAAAATAGACTTAAAAACCTTGTCTTTTTAATAGGATTTCATTCATAAAGATCAGGTGCTAATTCTTTATTGGAAATTTATGTGGTTGTAATATTCTGTAAACATATTGAGTATTAAAATTGTGTGTTCACTAGAATGCAAATTAAAAGATAACTTACCAAGACAAATTTTCTCTCAAGACCTAACTCCACTATAATTGGTATTGCAAGGGTAAGTGGTACAGGCTTTGTTGCTTTGTTCCTCAGATCTGTCTCATCTTCATCAGACCCAGCCATAAAGACCTTAATACCACTAACTATGCTTCTGCAAATGAATTCCTTGGGGTCAAAGTCTGTTATTTTGCTGCATTGTAAATGATTATTGATTTTCCTTAATGTAATCTGAAATCCTTTTAAGTGTTTTCCAAGATCATCCTCAGGTAAATCACTGTCAAGTTTACAGATTCTCTCAATTGCATAAATTAACTGTTGTTCTACAATGACAGCCATTTCCAATTACATATCAGATGTGGAAAATCTAGAACAAGAATGAAGTACAAATATGTTTTGTTACAAATGTTCTACACCAGGAGTCGCAATCTTTTTAGCCCAACCAACAAAAAGCAAATATTTGTAGTCTCTAGGCCCTCAGGAGTTATGCTTCACATGCTGCCTTTGTCTTGAAGTGAGTTTTTACTGGCAAAACTTGCTGGTTTTAACATTATACTGTCTTACTATTTTTTGAAAATCTGTTACAGTTTATGTAGTGGTACAAAAAAAACCCAACATATTCTGCTACATTACTTAAATCATGGGACCCAAAGTTTTTAGTCCAAGCACCATAAAGCAAAAATCGCAAATCAGAGTCTATAAAATGGCATGTCATTAAATAGGCAGAAAAAACCTGGCTAAGCTCTTAAGGTAATAACAGTAATTTATTAATGTAGACATCAGCTATTGTTTACAACCACAATGACATAAAATATATGGGTTAAATAAAAAAGATAACAGCTGGAACACACTAAATAAGTGACATTCTCATATCAGCCAGTTCTGAATGTGGTCTACTCTCTGAATGCTTAATTTCAAAAAGGAACCATTCAGGAGGTGCAAATGAACTCCAATCAGAAAAATTGTGGGCAATAAAACTCATTTATTCTTTAAATGTCAGGCTACCTGTTGATATAAATTATTAAGTGTTGGATTCTTTGTGTAAATATAACACCTTGTCTGTGGAATTCATAATATGTAATGGCAACCTCATGAGCAGATTGATTATTTGTAATGGCTACCATGCAAGTTTAACATGTGGTTTTCTTGATTAATATTTATTTTACCCCCATAAATTATGACTTTTTTCCAGTGTTACACTGCTGGTTGCTGAACCTAGTTCTAAACTAAGGGTCACTAAGTTATGATTCCCAAGTCAATAACAGTTGTAGGAGACAAATAAGTATGGGTTTTGGTTTCAGGTTCAGCAAACAAGTGCCTTCTTAGGTCAATTGTCATGTTGTGCATAAATTTTGTAGTATCTTGTACATAACCTGTGGACAGAACCATAGCAACTTTTCAAATTGGCACCAAAAATGTTGATTTAAACAAACCCACAGGTTTTTAGTTTCAAATACTCACCAATTCAAAATAAAATAGCAATAAAACTTAAGTTTATTTTTTAGGCCTTTTATTCCAAGGAAACCTTGAAACTACTTGAGTACAGCAGGTTTGTTGAATATTATTGATCTTTTCTGTGTACTTTTTAATCTTTTTAATTCATTGGTTTCTTTTCTTTCCCAATCCTATCTCTAAAAACACACAAACTCAGTAGGATGCAATTTATAATGCCGAAACAAATTTGATGCATTACTTTCTGAGGCAAGGCCTGGGTTCAAACCATGACCATCTTACATGGTAATCTGTTGATTTAATCACTTGCCCACTACAGCACTCTATTCCACATCTCATCATTAAAACAACTAAAAAGCACTAATTATGTATCAAATTTAAATAAAACTTATAAGCATTACTTCTTTATATACCAAGATCAGCCTACAAATCAATAAAACCTTATCAGCAAGTTTAATATTGGCAACCTATCTTGTAATCAGTGTCATTTTCCAGCTTCAGAGCATTCTTAATAGCATTTTGTTATTCCATCTGGATCTTGATTTTTAATCTATTTTTTTCCAGCATTTGTGTATAATTTCTGGAATCACCATACTACGTAGGTATGAAATACCTTAAAGTAATTTTTCCTTTGTAAGAAAATCCAACACATCAATGTTAGCTGGTGTTATGGGTCCACCATACCACTTACACTCCTCTAAAGATTTCCAGTTTCTCTCAGTTTGTTTCTTCTTTAGGTCCTCTTTCTTGGTCAGAGAAATGGTCATGGTCATTTTTTGTGCTTCTAGTGCTGGCTCTGATGTCACAGTCAAATTTTTATAATTTTTTTTTGGTTTTAACATTATTTTCCTCTAGTACGGTGCCTTTCAGTGGGACTTTGTTTTGGCAGTAAAGAATTTCTTAACTGGATGCTCTTCCTGATGCCAACTAATGGCTTTTCCTTTTGTAAAGATCTAAATTATTTTTGCATGCTCAGGGAATAGAACCTGGAACCTCTTGGTTACAGTGCAACTGCACTAACCATTAAACCACGGCTCCTCTAAGCCAGCCTGATTTCCCTGATTTGAGCCATGTTCAAGTCAACATACTCTACACTGATCTATTTGGGAAACCAAAGAAGCACTAATGAGGGCATTGCTACTAACCCTGCTGACCAGGGATTGTATCAAATGTAGAGCTTCTGCTATGACTTGTTCCTTTTTCAATGTAGGCTGGTTCTGTGTTCTTTGTGATAGAAGCACTGACTTCAAAACAGTTTGCACATAACACTCAACTTGACCATTTCCACATGGATTGTATGCTGTTGATTAACTACTCACTATACCCCAATTTGAAAGATACAAACAAATTTTTTTTAGTGAAGGACACAGATCTGAACAAATATAGCTAGTGGTACCACATAGTGTGAATAATAAATCCTGGCATTTCATGATGGTTGAGGTCTCCATATTTTGGCATGGAGAAGTGAATTCAAAATAAGAATACTCATCAACTACAACAAGAAAGTACTTGTTTTAACTTTTGAGGAAACTCATGAAGTTTATACTTATTTGTTCCATTGGTTGTGAAGCTTTCATTAGGGCATCATCATGTTTCTTGTGGAACTGCAGTTTTATTTCAGTAAACACTTTACATGTTTTACTCGCATTTCTCACCTTACCAGTGGATAAAGGTAAGTTCTTGGGGCATACATAATGTAAAAGCCTTGTAACCCCTTCATCAGAGGCCTGCATAAATATCTTTGAAACTGTAATTGTTGGATAGTATAGCACAAGTCAAATGAGACAAGGTGTCTGCTGCTGAATTCTCTGGAGCCAGATCAGTATTGCACAGAACAACAAAATGATGCTCGTTCAAGGTACCAATTAAGAACTTTGTTTTTAATTTTAGTTATCTTTGGATTGTCCATCAAGAAGGTGACTGAATAAATGAGCATGAGAGGTTTGCATCGTTTTCATTTTTGTACAGACTCAAAAATCCCTGTTGCTGCTTTTTTGCCTAACAGGCAGTGAAGCTCATCCAGTTCAAATTTTCTTGACAAAAATGCAACTGGCTTTTCACCTTGATTTACCATGGCATTGATTGCTACTTCTGATGAATCACACTCAAATACAAATGGGTTACCTTCATCAATATTCTGAAGTACTACTTCTCCTAGCTCTTTTTTCAAACACTCAAGGGCTGTTCCTTCTACAGGAAATACTTTACACTCAGGCAGTGGCTCAATTTTGTCTGAAAACTTATGGATCTATTTACTGTAATAAGCAACAAGTCTGAAGGTATACAGTAAACTCTTGGGGCTCTGGGGAGATTTATTCTATCATAGCTTGTAACCAGTATGAGTCTGGTATGATAAGAAACTGACTCATACAAAGCCCAAAAATGTTAATCTCTGAAATGGGTGATATTGTTTTACTTTCATTTATGATGAGATTATACTTCTTCATTGCAGCTCTGAATTTTGCCATTTTCATCATTATCTCCCTGGTTAACTTCACAAACTGTAAAATTGTTCAGATATGGGAATGCCCCTTAAGATGGTCTATTACTACAGCCATATCTACTATATCTTGAAACTTTGGTATGCCATTACAAACACTCATCAGGATTTGTTTCAATTCATATCACCTTCCATTAGCTTGAAAGGCTTTAGGCATCAGGCTGTCTTCAGGGCTGATCTTGGGCTGAGCTTGATGACATCCACTCTTGAAATCAAATGTAGAAAATATGGAATACTCTGCTATTCAGTTAACCATGTCATCAATCCTGAGTGGGAGATACACATAATGTTCAGTGTAAACATTTATGGTTTGTGAAAAATCAAGACATAGACATTCCCTGCAATATTGGTTGTGATCTTGAGCAACAATAACTGGGGCTCTCCAGTATGGTGTGAATAGTAGCATAATTCCAGCACCTTACATCTCCTTGACCTGTTGCTCTATAAATGTATGATTAACTTTACTGTGTTCAAGTGATTGTGCAGCAATTGGTTTATAACCTGAGCAAAGGATCTCATATAACATAACAGGATGTACAGAAGCTGCAGGGAGGTTACTAGAGGATCTCATATCTGAGGCCTTACTATTGGATATTCTGTATCTCTTTGAATCAATATTTCCCGACTTTGACAGCTGGCAATGGTCCTCCATAAACAATTACAACAGTTTCATGCCTCTGTTAAAAATTCTGTCCTTATAGGAGGTCTGGACATAGTTTTTCAATGACATCAACTACAATAGATTGTTGTTACTGTGTAACTCAATATTGATTGTATGCATACCTTTGATTTTCACAGATTTGTTGGTTGATGCCAGATCTATACTTTGGTTGCACACTTGAATTGAGATATTAAGGTTCTCAGTGACTTCTTTACTTATGTAGCTATCTGAGCTACTTGAATTTATTAGAGCAGAGAAATTCTGCTCATAGATGAATCAACAAGCTGTACAATATCAGGAGCAAAAGCAAGTTGGTATCTTCTCCAGGATTATCACTTCTGTTAGAATGAGTCAATTAGGTTATGTGATGTGTATTAAAGTCACCAAAGGCCAAAGGTTTTAGAGAATGATGCTTGTCAAGAGCATAATCAACGGAGTCTGATCCCAACAACCTAGTAAGAAGCAGAAGGGGCAAAACAAAACAAGAAAAACAGTGACAAATGGTCTGATGAAGACTATTTAAAGCATATGAAAGACTTACCTTTACAGTTGTTATTATACTCCTAATGGCTGGGAAATCCTATTATGGATAGATATTAAGAATATAAAGATGAGTTGAAGAGCCTAGTCAAAGCAGAAGCAAAGAGCCATCAACAAGAAGATCTCAATTACTAACACTACCATTGCAGCTTATCTAAAAGAGTGCAAGAACATGGCAAGAGGCAGAATGATTGTCTTTCACAAAAGAAAAATAAGACTGAAAACCTGACATTAATAAAAGCTAAGCCTACAGAGAGAGGGCCCTGAAGACGACAGGTTTTTCCATATGTGACAGTGTAAGCCCTAGTACTACAGCATCGTTGATTAGGGATCCATTGATAATAACGAATGGCGATCATTACCAAGTCACAGTCTTTTGGCTGTTTGTAAGTGTTATGAACCACAAATCACTGTTTTTGTGATCTACTGTCAGTTCAGGGAATTAATAGTTTTCTTCTTTGTTTTTTTCATTAAATCAATTTTAGTGTTATCTATTAATAGTTGAGTGAATTAAGTGTTTTTGGGAACACCAGCGTCTACATTGGGGCAGAACACTTATACTGGGGAAACCTATAGAGGGCGGGGTCATTTCCACAATTGCTTTGTAAATCGGAGATAGTTCCAGATCAGAAAAATGTGGACATTTCAACCAGAAAGACGTCAACTCACTTTTCATTTAGCAATTATTGTTTTTCAAATAAGAACAAGTGATGCATGCACAAATGGTGTGATCATAGCAGTTTACAAAATTTTTAGCACCTCATAATTTTGGGTACTTGAATGAATTCAATGTCATTCAAGGTTCAATTGTTTTCTAATAAAATGGTTAGAAGTCAAAAGAGACACTACTTGTTACGTGTTGTATTGACCCAGACTAATACCTGTACTCTTCAAACTTAAATCAATAACATTACATTCTTACTTTAATTCCTATCTTCCTCAAAAGTCTGCAAATTTCTTTCCTCCCGTTGAAGATTGCAAATTGTTTCCACATTTGCAAAAATAACTATCTTTGTTGCCTTGTTGGAAATCAAAGCCATAAGAACTTTGTGTCTGCTCACTGAAATTACAAAAGGACTTGGACATCAAGAACGTCCTTCACATTAGTTCATCATAGGTGTCTTCATTCTATCCGGTGTTTGGCTAACTTCTATTCGCATTGCCCTCCAATTCGATCTATTTCTCGCCAGATCCCAAATTTGTCGCACTGGGCCAAGGTTGAAGTTATTGAGAAATTGCTTTTTCTGTCCCCCACTTAGGCTCAGGTCTTCGAGTGCTTCTTTTCTTATCGCATGACCAAGAAACTTTTTTACATTAGTTACAACCCTCGAAAAAATTAAGTGCCACAACCGGTCAAATGATCACTTACCAAAATTACTGCAATCTACTTTTCAGGGGCCACAACAAAGGGAAGGGAGGTACATGTGCCCTTCCAGGTTTCAAGCCTATGCCATCGCAATTTAATACGGCTATCTATCTATCTATCTATCTATCTATCTATCTATCTATCTATCTATCTATCTATCTATCTATCTATCTATCNCAGTTATTGAGATATTGCTTTTTCTGTCTCCCACTTAGGCTCAGGTCTTCGAGTGCTTCTTTTCTTATCGCGTGACCAAGAAACTATTTACATTAGTTACAACCCTCCAAAAAATTAAGTGCCACAACCGGTCAAATGATCACTTACCAAAATTACTGCAATCTACTTTTCAGGGGCCACAACAAAGAGAAGGGAGGTACATGTGCCCTTCCAGCTTTCAAGCCTGTGCCCTCGCAATTTAATAGGGCTATCTATCTATCTATCTATCTATCTATCTATCTATCTATCTATCTATCTATCTATCTATCTATCTATCTATCCATCTATCTATCTATCCATCTATCTATCTATCTATCTATCTATCTGACAATCTATCTAAGCGCGGCTCACAATAAACACAATTGCAAAAATGAGTGACGAGAGCTATTTGAAGAGTTCTTTCCCATTGTACAAATGGATGATCACAAACATTCTATTATTAAGAAAGCTACAATCAAGAGGAGGGAAAATAAGTCAAAATACTCGAAACAAAAAGAATTGAGAGGTTATTAATCAACTACTGCTTTCTGTATAAACTCTCAGTAAGCTGTATCGTTAAGGGAACCATGAAATAATCTCCTCGTCGACTGGTTAAAGGAGAGAATTGAATCGAAAACTTTCAAAATAGAGGTAGTAATGGAAAACGTACTGTTGACAAGTATCATTAGTTAGGAAATTTGTAAAAGGGCACCCATATATTAAGAAGGCGTACAACTGACTTGACCTCCTCATAGGCTCAAAAATCTGAATATTCGTATAGTTTTGCTAAAAAAACCTGGAGAGTTTATCTTAAACTTGGAGATTTGGTACTTCAGGAAATAATTAACTCAATAAAAAGACTGCACAATATTTTCATATTAATAGGCTATGTATTTTTCATTTCTTTATTGAAAAGTAAACAAATCCATCAAAAATCAATTCTTATTGCAATCAATGGTTGCTTAAATGGCACTTTTTAAAAACTAATCATCAGGTTCTTGAAGTCTTGACTTCATTTCCGAAATGCTCTATAGAGTGGAATCAAGCTTCATTGTAGATCGAGTGTCTGTTCATTTTTTACTTGTAATGCGAAGTGATCCCTTCTTCAGCTTTTCTATGTGGAATGATCAACTTAATCTCTGCAACTTTAAACAGATTACAAAGTCTTGGAATCGTTGTCTCTTGGGCCTTTAGGTTCCCCATGTAACAGAATGCCTGATAATTTTCCTACAAGGTACATCGACGTCCTTGAAAACTTGAACACATCGACAAAATCATATCTGATCGATGAAGGTCCTTTGAAGGATTCATTCGAGATTACGTCTGGTGTAAGACAAGGAGAAAATGAAAGTCCAAACCTATTCCATCCTTATTTGGATTATGCTATAAGAGAATATTGACATCGATGCGAGCAACAAGGCCTCCCTAACCTAGACAACGAATACTCTATCCTCAATGAAGCAGCCAGCAGAAAACAACAAAGTCAGTCACCCCAAAATTGTACATGTAATAATTTAGAGGGTGTATGTGCCAATGACATTAGGGTACATGCATGGGAAAAGTATACATTAGAATAAAAGAACCTTATCCTACATATATTCGTATGAACTGATAAGGACAAAATACAATCATATATCTAGCAGATTGTTATGATTTAGCCAAGTTCTAAATTCGTCGTCAACTGTTCTGATATCACCTCTGATGCCAATCGTACGGCAATTCAGAACGTGTTGAGGTGTTTGCACGTCACCGCATGTGCAGTTCGGACTATCAGCTAAGCCAATCTTGTGCATGTAACTTGCATGCAGTCCATAGCCAGATCTAATTCGGTTGAGAAGGACCCAGGGATGTCTCTTTAGATCGTGGCCCGTAGGTCTGTTCGAGGGTATTGGCATGTAAGTGCGAAGCATGTAGTCAGAGTTGTTCCAGCAGTTCTTCCAAGTAGACATCATCCATGTGTCAGGAGACAAGTTTTCGTTGTTTTGGCTTGACAGAGTGTTCATTCGTGTGGATAGAGGCATTCTGCTTTTGAGGCGGACGTTGACAAGGGGTGAAGTTGCAGGATGGTGGAACAGGTGCGAGTCTTCCATTGCAAGTTTACGCATATTCAGAATGTTTCTGTCTCGCCGTATGTCAGGGGGCTCGATGAACCTTATCCTATTTAATGTCTTCAAACAATTTGGTTTGAATGTTAACATCTCGAAAGCAGAAAGTATGATTTGGAATTGAAATGAAAATATTGGTGGCTTATACCCTACATCAGTTCTAAAAATTGAAGACATCCCCTTAAATGGTGTAAAATCCTCCCGCTACTTGTGTCGAGAAGATCCTCGAATGTATTAGAACGCGAAAGATTGCACGAAAAGAACGTGAAATATTACATCATAAACAATGTATATAATCCTCGTGACGAAGCATATATTTTTTGAGACTTCAGCAATTTCTTTTGATTCTGTTGTCATTTTTTTTTATTTCCTTGTTTGAAGACTCTAGAATATTTAACGGATAAATAGGGAAAAATCTGTAGTATTGAAGAAGTAAAGATTAGAGTTAAGATGAGGGAAAAAAGTACTGACAAAGAATTGTGAAAGGAAATTTGTTACTTTATTTTACGACTGATACGACGTCCAACGAAAGATAAATTCAATTTCTACAAACATGCTTCCTCGCCTTTGAGCCTTTCGTTATAACTTGGGAGTATGGAGTGAATATTGCACTATTCATATTAACGAAACAGAACTAAACCACAGTGCGAATAGTGCATTTGCAGAAAACAAAAAAATCTTAACAAAGAGACATATCCAACTATGTATAAGAATATTACTTCTTAACAATTCAGTAAGATCACACCTGGGCTGTGATACCATGCATTGAAGCTAACCACAGTAGAACTTGCCAAGCTTTCAACATCTAATGAAAGGTTTCTTCGCTTTATGATTATCAATGGCTTCAAAAGAGTTAGCACACCTGATCCATCATCAGAAAACTCTGAACCTATTACCTGGAGTTATGTCATAAGAGACAAAGATCTCTTTTCAATTACTCAAATTGACTCCATTGAGTCATTCTACACAGAACATCAACATAAATTGATAGCAAATACTATCGGATGCCCTAAAAATGGAATTATAAAAATGCTAACTTTCACCAAACCAAAAATGCAAAACTTCGAAGAAGAATAAAGTCCATGTTGTAAAAGACACGACAAAGATTGAACATTGAGAAACAACTATACTGTAGAAATTGTTTTAGTGGAAAGTGAACACAAACGTCATCCTATTCAGACAATGGTTCCCGACTATTTTCCATCTGAAAATGATTAAAACAACAACAACAACAATAATAATAATAACAATAATAATAATAAACCACAATGGTTTAACTCTGTAATTAAAGACAGATTTATTTCCATCTCCATTAATGTCAATTTTCAATCACAAGATCTAAAATAATAGAAAACTTGCCTTTGAGTTTAAAACTTTTGTCAACACCAATTAAAGAAACCAGGTACAATATTCTCATATTGATATTGAAGGGGTCAGTGATAGCATCATTGGTTTCATTTTTAAATAAGTCGGACAGGTGGTAATGACAACCAGCAATGAAGATGCTTGGATTCTGCTCTGTGCAGAGAGAAGGAGTGTACTTTTTTACCAATGTTAGTATTGTGTTATCTTTAGTGAGACTCACAGCATGACAACAAGAGACAGAATCCATATCAAAGTTGTATTCAACAGCAGCAATAATTTCTGTTCCACGCAATGCAATACATCTCAATAATCATGCAACTAGATTAATTAAGTAAGTAAACATTAGGTCACTCAATGATGGCTTTAACTTAATTTTCTATTCGATTTCCTTTACAATCTCTATTTTTTATAAGCTGCAATGTGCTTCTAAAATCAAAGCAGCTGTACAAAAAAAATTTATTCTGAGAAGAGATGATATAGCACCAAAGCTATTTTAAAGGTAAGAACTTGAAAAAGCTTGTGAAATGAACGTAAAATTGTGTGGAAGTAAGATTAATGCATAAACTGTGTGACACATTATGGAACCATGAGAGTTGGCAGATACGGTGCAATGTTGATCCTTGTGTTGAAAGTTTGCTGGTAGAGCTACTAGTTTAAACAGAGCTGTTTAGCAGTGCTGAGATTTTCTGTTTTCATGGAATTGGGTGACTTTTGAGCAGCTGAGGGGTTTTAATAAAAGCTTTTTTGCAGCACCTTTATTTAAATATCCCCAAATTACGATAAACTCAGGTATGAGCGCAACATCCAAAAAACATTTGCTCTCAGAAGACTTTTTACGTGGAAGCTTAGTAGTATGGTATAGCTGCTTTCGAATTTTTTTTCAATATTGAAGTAATACAATAAAATGTGGTATGTGGCTGACTTTTTACAAATTGGAAACGAGTTTGTTGGAAAACACGACCAAAGAATGGAATTCTGTCCACTGGGATCCTTTCCACTTGGATTCTGTCCACTGGGATTCTGTCCACTGGGATTCTGTCCACTGGGATTCTGTCCACTGGGATTCTGTCCACTGGGATTCTGTCCACTGGGATCATGTCCAAAGGGATTTTGTTTGTTGAAATTTTGTCCTGGTAGAACTATTAAGTGAATATAAAAATTTCTTTCTGATCTGTAGTCTAGAATTGGTTAAAAGAACAGACATTACCATTGGGGTTTTTTTTTGTNAACATTTGCTCTCAGAAGACTTTTTACGTGGAAGCTTAGTAGTATGGTATAGCTGCTTTCGAATTTTTTTTCAATATTGAAGTAATACAATAAAATGTGGTATGTGGCTGACTTTTTACAAATTGGAAACGAGTTTGTTGGAAAACACGACCAAAGAATGGAATTCTGTCCACTGGGATCCTTTCCACTTGGATTCTGTCCACTGGGATTCTGTCCACTGGGATTCTGTCCACTGGGATTCTGTCCACTGGGATTCTGTCCACTGGGATTCTGTCCACTGGGATCATGTCCAAAGGGATTTTGTTTGTTGAAATTTTGTCCTGGTAGAACTATTAAGTGAATATAAAAATTTCTTTATGATCTGTAGTCTAGAATTGGTTAAAAGAACAGACATTACCATTGGGGTTTTTTTTGTAAACACCAAAAACATCCTGTATATAACACTGTGATTCGTTCACTGTTTTTGCAACTTTCCTCTTACTATTATTCTTGCTTAAATATTTTCTAAGCTTACAAAAACTCGTCTCAGCATTTGCTTATCATATATTGAATTTTTATACTGAATGTGCTTATAAAGGTTATAGTTATTTTCACATGGAAAATTATCGTCTTGCATGGATGATTCAAAATGTAATTCTACTTGCTAAAATGATTGTAGCTCTTTATCTACTAAAAGGAATTATATTTTCTCAAGGAAAACTAACCCTGCTTCGTAATTTTGAATTAGATCCTATTGATGATTGTCACGCATATAACAGTGAAGGCCAGAAAGTAGGATAGTTTTTGCTCTACCTTTGAAATTGATCGGTTGATTATGTTATCTCAATCAATTATTGTAAAAATTCTTCACATCTTTGGAGCCACACCATATCAAGCTGCAGCTCTGAAAGAATCGTGACATAACGTAGGAGTAAAAACAACCTTTGAAAAAAAGAGATAAATTGGTGTGTGAAGATTAGGAAACAAGTTGTATAAACTGGAAACTTTAAAAATTGTTGACAAAATTTAAAGAAATTTAATAAAATGATACTTTTTCTTCTTTTTTTCTCGTTCGACTTGTTTCATCAGTGGTCATCATAGGGAATGTACATTCTCTATCTCCCTCGGTCCTGTGCCACATCCTTTGTCAGGTCTTTTGCTGTCATATCATCCTTGATGTTGTCACTCCACCTGCGCTTTGGTTTTTCCCTTTTCCTTCGTACTAGCAGGTTCATTCTCATGCATTTCTTTCATACATACTCTTTATTTTTCCTTTCTACATGGTCATACCCCCTTTCCTTATTTCTTTCGACATGACCTAGTATAGTCACAGTAGATGCCCAGTGTAGCATTCTCATCTCAGCTATGTCAAACTGGCTTTCTTGACTTTTGGTTAGCAGCACTGTTTCCACCCTGTATAATACTGCAGGTCGCACCACGATCTTGCTTACCTTGTCTTTAAGTTTCTTTGGTATGTGCGTTTTGCATAGCACACCCGATGCCTTCCTCTAGTTGTTCCACCCAGCTTGGATCCACTTCTTGACCTCCTACTCACTTCCTCCTTCCCTCTGGATGGCTGAGTGCAGATATTTGAACTCCTCAACTTCGGACAAATCTACACCATCGATCTTTATTTCCAGTCGATCTAACTTCTTGTTCAGGCACAAATATTCTGTCTTTGATCTGCCGATCTTCAATCCCCTCCTTTCGAGTTGGTCCCTCCAGCCCTCCAGTTCTCGTTCACTCCAGAGAATGGATAACGCTGTCTTGCATAGTTTCTGGGACACCCTTTTGCAAGGCGTACCACCTGGTTAGCCACCCCTCACTGGGTTGCGGAGGGCTTAATTTTATTGGCCCGCCCTTCCTGAACGGCGCTACCCATTTCTGGTAGTACGAGGTTCTTTTGGAGGTCATCGGCCAGAGATAGCCACTTGTTACCTTGCGAGCTGGTCCTTTAACCAAAGGCTAGTCCCACCACCGATAACTGTTTTGGCATCAGGAAGGGCTTCCGGCCATAAAACGTTGACAAATACGTGTGAGCAAATGACAGTTAATACAATGATGCTAATCAGTTTATATGTTACTGAAAGATACAGAAGTGACCATCGGAAGACTAAATCTTTGTTTACTGTATTGATCTTTCAGCAGTTTTGCAACACACAATTTGAGTCATGGTTTAATTTTCTGCTAGTTTTTGATAATTGATCATTCTTGGTTTTATTATGTAAGAGCGAGAATGAAAGCTTGAGGGAAGGAGGATGGGGGAGAAAAGGTTCGTGGTTTTAATCCCACATCCATATTAGCCACTGAAGTACATAAATAAGCTAACCTTACGTGCATCCAAAGCAGTGTTTAGTTTTCAAAAAAGAGAGTTATTACCGATTTAAAAGGTGTACATGTAACTGAATTATCAGTATAGGAGCATCACAGGATGAAAACAACAAAACGTTCCTTGTGATATTTATACAAGGCACTTTGAAAACAGAATTTTCACTATTATAGTCTCTAGTGATTTCTGATGAGTACAAAATTACAATTAAATGTTTTTCATTGGTTACCTGAAGTTACTTGCAGTTGCTACTGATCTATTTCCTTTTCTTTAGTAATTACATACAATCCAAAACCAGAAATGCAATATTGTTTAGTTTCAGAAAACAATTATTAACAAAAGTAAATAGCATAATAATCATTTTAATAAGCAAACATTTAAATGAGAATTCCAGGTACTAGACAGAAATGCGGGGAGAGGTATTAGATAAAGAGTTTGTTTTTAGATAAAATAATAGTTATTCAGAAAGAACGACAAGATAAGAAATAAGAGAAACTGGGGGACCACTGGTGTTGGCAACAGATCAGTAGATTCCCAACCCACACCTGTTTTTAGCTTGGGGTTAGACAGTTATCAGGGCTCAAAATAACCATCAAATACCCCTTTTTACTTAAATTACTTAGTAAGGTGTCCTAAATATATCTGAATTAAAAATTTGTTATCTGCTGGAAAGTATCTCAAAAATTGAAAACAACCTAAAAAACTAGAGTTTTGATGCGATTACTATTGTTTAATAAACGTCCATTTAATATAATTATATTTCAGAATTTTCAACCATCCTCAGTATACTACCCTTAAAAAAGAACATTCACTAGTCTCATCTTAAAATATATGATTATAACCTAACATTCTATTGCACGTACAAACATACAACCGCATTGGTGACTTAAAAAGACAAGTTTGAGATAGTATGGGAAAGTCCTGAGGAGAGAAGAAGAGAATATTGGAAAACGAGTGCTAACCTGTAGTTGTCAGGGAGAGGACGACAGGAAAGAGCCAACAGAAGATGTTTGGGTTGTGTGAAAGAAAATATGGAAGAGAAAGCACTGAAAAAAGAAGATGCATAAAAGCGAGGTAAAGGGGAAAAGGCAATTCTCTGTGGCTTTTTACCAAACCTACCGTAGTTTTAATTCAAGTGATATGTAGTATTTTAATCTATGCAATCATCTAAGCAATGTTTCATTATGTTTACAATTTACATCTTATTTGACATAATCAAATTAATTAAATTAATCTATTTTCGTTTGGCTAAGGAAGTAGTTTCTCGGGAAAACCAGAACACCAATATTTTTATCATTTAACTTGCAACAAACTTTGGTCAAAAACTTTCCAGTGGTGCTGAAAGCCTTCTCTGATTCCACACTTATAAATAAGGCTGCTTGGTGTGTCATTTGTTTCCGATCCTTCTTGGGTTTTTTATAATCATTTAATCTATTGGTAGGTCTGCTTTAAAAATGCAAGGTTCTTTCTATTGCACTAGAGAGTAACTTAGCCTTTAAACCATTTTGTGCTACTATAAGTTGTTATCCGTCCTTTAAGGGACTAATGTTACATCTAGACTGGTGCTTTCTGGTCCCACCTTGATAGTGTCGATGTTGCTCAGAGGCATTTTTGTAACTTATAGATCGAGACCTTGCAGCTACTCTTCGATAAAATGTGGCTTGTCTTAGCATTTTCTTTAACTATAAACATGGGAAGTGTTCTAAAGACATTTCCTCGCTGGTACCATCAACTCAATTTCTTGCATCCTGTATAATTCCTTTTTCTCAATATCTTTACCGTTATGTAGTTTTTGCTCCTTTTTATAATAAATCTCTCTGTGAATGTAGTTTCTTTCTATCGGAGAGCTAGGTTGTATAATTGTTCCGCTTCTGGGCGCTTTTCTCTATCATAGGATCTAAATGTTTTTAGGTCTAAGATCTACTTTTAGGTCTTGGGCTAAACTTGCTTTATGTCTCTTTCTCTATATTTCTATACATTTACTGGCACTAAACTTTGTTAGTTTCTTTAACTGAAAATGAACCCAAAAATCAGCAGAATGAGTTAAGAGAATGGAAATTAACCTATGCACTCACTATTCTGCACAGTTCTGTATAAATAAGAGGCATCCACTATATAAAAAGATTCAATCCCAATCTTCCTTTGCATGTTGTGATAAATATCAAACATGAATGACTTTCACTGAATATATAAAACTAAGAATTTTGTGATGCTTGATTTGCTCATGTGTTCTGTACAGTACAATGTTTTCACTATAAAAGCGGTTTTATGATTGTTCCGCACTAAACGTTTTGTTAATAGCGAAAGAATAAATAAGTTCAGCTTTTTCTTTAGAAGTTTTTAATTTTAATACTGCCTACCCCCTGAGTGAAACACGATTGCAAAACAAACTGTTAATGAAGCATAAATTTCAGAGGGCTTTTAAGCCTATTTGGAAAGGCGTGTCTGCAACACATTAAAAATTTAGCTGGTTACACTGGCTTACTCTGTTTTAGAGTTACCTTAGAGTTAGAGTTACCTTAAAGGTGTTTAAAGCATTTCATGCCTTACTGGAAATCACTTTTTTACGATTTGATGCTTTAAATGAATTTTTTGAAATTGAGGGGTTTTTGTCACCAAAACCAATCTCTTTTCCTCTCAATCTCCAGTTCTTTTTAGAAAAATATTTAGATGTCATTTCAGGAGAATAAAAACGCAATATATTACCTCATCTCGCCTCACCTCACCTCAGCGGTCTTTCAGGACGCACCACATCGCTGACATGATATCGCCACTGGGTTTTGTTTTTCATTGCCACATTTAATTCTTCAACTGTTGCTATTCCAGTATCCTGTAGCAGATTATCCACATATGTCAACTTTCTTCTTCTACTACTTCGTTTCTCCTCAGATGGTTGCCAGAAAACTAGATTGCTAACAACCTCCTCTGGGTGTCTGATACAATGACCAGAAAGGCGCATCCTTCTTTGCCTGACTTTACTTGAAAGTTCAGGAAGATTACAACTGAGTATTACTCATGCGTGCGTCCCATGGAACATTTTTGACCATCATCAACATCTTGGTGTATCATCCATCAAGTTGCTTCATCGTTTTCCTATCCAGTGTCCATAAATTGAAATAAACGGAACAGATTCGTAGTTTACATTTTTTTAAAGAGCTGGGTATAGGTTGGGTATAGGCTATTTGTAAGAAAAATAATTCCAAACTACGAAATCAACTGCGTGATAACTGCAGACTGAGGACCGAGTTATTAAATGTTAGTTAAATATTTTTTATCTACCGCAGGTACAACAGTTTTCACTCTCTCTTTAGCTCCTGCTACAGGTCTTAGTCATTATCTTAGTCATTATCTTAGTCATTATCTTAGTCATTATTATCTTAGTCATTATTATCTTAGTCATTATTATCTTAGTCATTTTACTCATCAAAACGTTTTCATGAAAACGTTTTGGTGAGAAAACCAAAACATTTGAGGTCTTTAGGAATATTTAGAATTTCCTTATAATATATATTAATATATATATAAATATAATATATATATATTATATATATTATATATAATATATTATTTATATATATATGCTTGGAATAAGATGGTACCTAAACAAAGAACTGATTTGAATCGCTCTCATTGAAGTAACAAAAGTTATAAATACAGTAGATTCCATTCTTTGTTTTGAAAGATTTTCTTTCCTTGAAAATTCTGAACTTTATGAACTCAGAGGAAACCATAGATCTATTTTCTTTCCTATTCAGAATTTTTGGGGGCAATCCAGCATGCCTGAAATCAAGGAAGGCTAGAATGCGTGGGGCTTCCCTTTGTTTAAAAGATTTCTGTTTATCACCTCTCCTAATTTTTTATTTTTAGTTGGTTTTACTAAAATTCCCTTTTGGATAACTACCAGGACAATTGTCTCCTAAACAATTTCGATCTAGGACATGGGTCTTGGTAGGACTTGATCATTTTGAGCTTCAAAACTGGTGTTGCGCTTTTGCTATGGTCACTAGTAAAGGTAATAATGGCTGGTATAACTTTTATAGGTTTGGAAGTGTCTTGTAAAGCTTTCATAAAAATAATAATATGAAAATGGGCTTCACCTTTTAGTTTAGCACTGCTCCTCTTTTCATTTTATTTTATTTTTTCTTTGGACAAAACAGCATACTTTGATTTGAATTCCAACGGACTTGCTTTATATAAATAATGTCTGACGTATTAAATATTTCAGGTTTTATTTATTATTGGAAATATTTTAAGGGGCCACCTTTAACCCGAGCCCTTTCAAAATCGTTTCCAGTGTCACGTTTGTTTCAGCGTGAAACTTGTTTAGAGGCTCTGAAAACATGTAGAACAGACCAAAAACACTTTGTGTTTATCTAAGATGTCTATCGTTTGTTGAATAATTATACCAGAAGATGGAAAGAAAACTTCTTTGTTATGAGGCAGTTTTAAATCTAATGGGATTTTTCCAGATACCAATTCATCAAACTGTCTTGTTCACCTTTGATTTCTTTTAAAGCTAACCATATCTTTATTTCTGCATTATTTGCCACCTTTGTCGTATCGTTAGAAAGTTATTTGACTTTATTATTGTCTGCATGAATTGATGAACACAAGATCCTGAGGTCAAAGTCATTTGGTTAAAGTAACTTGTAGGGTATTTGTATTTTGTAGTATTTCAATGAAAATACTTGTCGTCAGCATGAATTCAAACTCTTTGGCAAAAGTAAGGAGAGCATTATATTTTCTTGTAACGTCTACCGCCTATTCTTCTTTAATTACTTTTTCAAGCAAGGCTGCAATAGCAGGATAGCTTGCTTTCACGTCTGTCAAAGCTTTGCCGTGTGACTCCCATCTCGTAGATGGATGTTGTTTCAAGGAATGTGGGGGCTCTTAAGACACGTCTGAAGTTTCATTGATCAAAATTGTAAAAGCGTGGGTGTTTAGATTTCTTTTTTGATTTGGAGTTTCAGTCACTCAGCAAAACTATATAATTATATTAGTTTGGGAAGCTGAGCTGGTCTAATTAAAATAATATGTGTTGTCTTTTCACTACCCTGTTAGTATGAAGTGATACTTACTAAAGCAACCAGTTCTTTGAAGTTAAATTTGTTAACAGAGCCTTATTTTTGCATTGTGACCACGAAGCTTTAGGATTTGTCAAGAAAAAAGAAAAAACGAGATCAAAGCATATGGCAAGAGACCTTCCGGATTTTTCAGTTTTGACCCTTCTGTTACTGATAGAAATCTATGCATTTCTGGAAAAAATGGTCTTAAAATTTTTTGCCAGATATAGGGTATTTAAAAGTTGCTTTCAACGCATATCTGCATTTTTATGGTTTCGTATCTTCTCAGGAGACTTTATCTAGTTACAAATTCCCGCTTTCTTTCGGGGATTTTTTTCTGGAAGGAATAGGAAGCACCAAAATTAAAATATTTGTTTTTTGTCTGAGAGTATTGAAGCAAATTACATTTGTTTTCAGAGGTCTTTTCTGAATCATTTCCAGCAACATGGGTATTTATAACCATGTTGCTGGAAATGATTCAGAAAAGGTCACAGATTTGCTTGGTTGTGACATTGGACATAATGGAGTAATTAATCTTTTATGAAAAGTGAAAATGACACGATACAGCAGAATTTTCATCATTAGTTTAACACGAATAAAATTTTAATTTAAATCTTTCATTTAAGGAGTCTAATTCATTTGCAGACTCTTTTCTAAACAACGTGATTCAGCAGGTACTTTATTTCGTTGCTTTTCTTGAAATTTAAAAAATTTAATGCTGAGGTAATTTTAATCCCTGGCACTCCTTAGAATTTATAAAATGTAAGTTTATTTTCAACAAGTACAAGTTTGCTTTCACCAAAACTGACTCCATATCTGGAAGTATTGTTGTTGGTGGTGTTTTTTTTCATGTGAATATCTTTATGAGCTCGCGTCGAGATCCAAATTAGATCTCGCGAACGCGATCACATTCCTCGGACTGGAAGCTAGCCAGCTCATCTTCTCAGAGTGTCACCCGAAGGTCCTCATACCACATTCACGCCTTACGTGGCACCCAACCAGCCAGTGTTCAACACCTTCTTGCTCTTCTCTACATTTTGGGCAAGTCGAGTCGGTCGTAGTTGGGGATAAACGATATTGGTAACCAGAGAAAGCTGGGTGGTGACCTGGTCAAAGTCTAGGAGAACGTGATCCAATCGTGCTTCCAGTTTCCCGTCAGCCTTCGTCGACTTGCCATGATACGCTTCTCAAATGCGCGGATGGTTTGCGGGTAGGTTTGTGATCTTCGCTCTGATGGTTTTGTTAATGCTTGTCAGCGATGTCTGCTTTAGTGGCTCGTCTAGGGAAGCCACGGCCTTAGCAGCAGCAGTGGGACTTTCATTTCCCGGAATACCAGAGTGACCAGAAATGAATTGTATGGTAAATTGGCATCGAATATGCGCGAGCGACGACCATACCATCCACACTGACACGACATACCCACCCCCAGGATACCCCAGACAGTGATTGGCTGTCAGGGCATATCAGACCGGTAGGCTTGTTCAAATTTGTCTTTACTCAATTGAGAGCGAATCCCATTGCCTGAATTTCCTCCTCGAAGGAGCAAGTCAGCATATGTCCCCGATACTGGGTGGTTTCGACTTTCTTTGGACTTTCAGGATCACCACACGTTACCACAACTGCCGCCTCATCGCCTTGTATACCTTCCGCTGCTTATCTGTCTGTACAGACTACAAAGTGGATGACACTTGTCGAGCACTTTCGAAGTTTGTTGGCCGTGTCAGACTTGGCTAGGATCCCTTTTACCAATGACCTCACTGAAACATGATCGTTGTCATTCCAGGGTGCGAGAGGGAATAGGTCTAATGGCTTCCTTTGTTCGGCTGCAGCAGGAATCTTTGGCGACAGCGCCGATGTAGCCAATCTGCAATTGGGTCGTTCTGGCAGGCGGTTTCCGAATTCACCTTCAAGCAGCATTCTACGCGGATGGTTTAGAGAACAGTTGGCTTTCTCGAATAATTTTAAGATGGCACGATCACTCCATGTCTTGAAACTCGAGGCATCCAATTCCAAATTGATGGCTTCCAGCAGGGTCGATTGAAGTTGTCCTGTTACGAACCGAAGTGCTCTATTCTGAGCACGTTCTAATGTCTCCTTACCGGTCTTTGAAATCCATGGTTGCTACACTAGGCCCGCATGTGTGAGTCGGGTCTGAATAAAGGGCAAAACCGCGCGAGTAGATATGGTCGATCCCATCACCAATACGAATGATCAACGGCTCAAAGAAGGCGAATTCTGTTGGCTGCTACTGCAGTGACGTTTTGGATATGCGTTACCCTAAGTAGCTTAGGCGTCGCGTTGTTCGGAATCACCTGGCCGTCTGCCTCTACCGTCGGTTTCCAAGCAGCATCATTCGACCAGGTCGAGAAGAGAGAGGACTCGCTTTTTTTGGATTTAGGTGCAACTTCCACTCTTTGCTCCACGCTAGCACAAGGCCAATCGACTTCTGCAGGTACCTTGTCTGCAGATGACTTAAGGATCGATACGTCGTCTGCAAACATCATGTTTACCGTATCCTTAGGAAGGTGGATTGCTATGTTGTTGATGTAGAAGATGAACAGGAGGAGTGCTTGAACCAATCTCTGCCGTAGACCTTGTTGTAATTGGACTGAATTGCTATCGACTCTGTGAAGAGGAACCTGGGCTCGACGATCTTGTAGGAAGGCTCGAAGCAACTGGACGCAGTGCAAACGAACTCCTGATTTCAGGAGAGTGAGGAAAGGCTTTTGCCTCCAGATGGTATCATAGGCTTTGCTGAAGTCCAACAGGGCCAATACCGACCGGCGCCGTGACTTGGACTGGAATCCATCTTCAATGCGTTGAACAATGTGCAAGAAATGATCTTCACAGGTGCGAACTTTACGGGGGTCGCTTGAATCGAGCTAAACCACCCATTTGTCTGAGCCAAGAAATAGAGCCGGTCTGTGATGATGCTTTCCCGAAGCTTAACCACGCACGACGTAAGGCTCACTGGTCTGTGCGATCTCAGGGCCTTCAGTAACCTCGGCGAGTTGTTGTCTGGACCAGCTACTTCTTTTGCCTTTTGTGGGGAAATCGCTGACTCTCAGTCGCCCATGGTAATGAAAGTGCAACTGCTAGGACGGACATCTGGTGCTTACAAGGTCCTCCGCAACTGTCTCGGGATATACCTCTCTTCTGGTGTTGGATGAGGCTGGCGACTGACAGTAGCTTAGTGCTTTGCAAACACGTCCGCCTGGTTTTAGTGGGGAATAGCTTCATTCGGTGAGTTTACATCAGGTGTTCCATTCAGCGAGTGAACGGTTTTCCAGATACGGAAGTCGTCAGACAAATCGATAGCTTCTTCAATGAAGTTACGCCAGCTTTCCCCTTTCGCCTCTTTGATAATTTCATTAGCCTCTCGACAAGATACAGTCCATTTAGCACGCTGGATGCGGATATTTCTCCAAAGTCGAATTCGCCTCCTGACCACTGCCCTAACCTGTGGCCTCATCCAAGACTTGCATCCGGCCTTGCTCTTCTTGATGTGAGCTGTTTTGGATTTGTGTAAGATCGAGATGAAGTTCGGCACTTGGTCATGAAATGTGTTGGAAGTTAAAGATGCTCTACGATGTTCCTCTGCTGTCTCACAAAAAGCTGCCCAGTCCACGTCGTTTCTCTTCCATCTTGTTATTGTCGAAAGGCACGGCTGCAGAGAGTTTGTCGCCGCCACATAAATCAGGATCGGAAGATGGCTACACATTCGAAGGAAGCTCCTCGGTTCGACCCTTTTCTGATCGTATTTTTCCAGATCTCACACTTTACTGCCATAGGGTTGGGAATCCAAATTCGAGCGCAATGGATGATTTGATGCCTGTTTTTCATCTTATCCCAACGTTTGTATCTCTAGGTAGGAGGTGATATAACAGAATCGGTCGCAGGAACCGGATGTCTGTCTATATTGCCGGCTGGCAAAGTAGAGAATTTTTGAAATACGTTGTGTCATAGGCCGGAGATACCCAGGAATATATTTCCATTAGAAGATCTTTGGGTGCCACACTAGCAGTCAAAGACTCACTTTCGACTGTGATGCCCGTGTTTACGAAGACATTTGTGCAAACTGTATTTGCACGGTTCGCCCCACTCCAACGTGAAGGCTGTCTTCTTTGAGGGTTATCTGGGAGTGTATATCCGAGATGTTTGGTTCCAATTTTTTGTAAAAGTAGCAACTACTGTTGCTACTTTTCAACCTTTGTCTCATCGATGGAACGTGACTTGTCTCTCTTTAGTTATTATCATAGAAAGTGTTCTGATAAGATTTTTTGCTGGCATTTTTTGCTGCTTTCAAAGCCTTCATTTTTACGCAGCCATTGTCCCTCATGGTAGTAATTTTTTTTATCTATGGATATAATTTTTCTCTTCGGACTGTTAGATTGTGTAGGAATTTTCGCTTTTGAGTGCTTGCCCATATCATACGACTTGTATGTCGAAGTGCAAGTCTCAGCCCTGGTTTTTCTGTCCTTTCCCCCCACAGTTTCGTACATTTAGTAGCTTTAGTAAGGGAAAGTAAAGGAAGAATCGACCTGCCAGAATCTATATAGGCTTTTGGCAAATGTTTATGAACAATATTTTTAGATCTAGGTTTTATATGAAACTTTTATAAAAGCTTTAACAAATGTACAATAGGGTGCATTGCTAAACATTATGCAATTAGATGCGATTAGAACGTTCCTTCAGTATGTGATTTCTCTTGTTAATTTGTTTGCTTACTTTGTGTATTGTGCACTTTACTATATGGATACATCTCTTCGAGAGAGAACTCTGTACGGACTCAACAGCTCTCCACAAATTTTCAGATATTTCACAAAAATATTGAACCATGACAATACACTTAAGCGAGAAATGTGAAGTTTTTTAATCTATCTACTTTCAGGTTGTATCCTTACTTTCTCTAAAAACTTCGCAATATTTATTGAATTTTAAAGCACATTTTTATGGTGTCTATTAGTGGAAATACGGTATATAGAAAATAATTTCTTAGAAATAGAATCAAAGAGAATTATTTTAGCCTATTTATCATAAAAAGACATAAAATAATGATGAGGACATTTTAACTTCTTAAACATATCTTTGGATCTCAAAACTACGTTGACGAACAGCTAGCGCTTGATGAGGTGCCTAATTTTATTCAGTCTTTGTTAAGTACTTGCTCAAACACAAGTAAGTTATACTTGCACAGATTTAGGTAACCAAAAGGAGAAAATAAAAGAAATAGCAGCCAATTTAAATAAAAATACGCTATACATTTAGAAAACTTGATCGTTTTTAAATGAGTTTTCCCTTCCTCTTTTGTCAAGGATGTGATAAAAAGGTCACGATGTTTGGAAAAACCCATGTCTCCGTGTTAATGACTAGATTAGGAGGAGGACAAATATTTGAGAAATCAGTAATGATTTTCTATTTCCAGCTCTTTTGCTGTATTAAACGTTGACTTTTGCAACAATATAGTTAATTCTTCGCTCTTGGCGCCACTCGCTCTTTCATCGACCTTGGAAGTTTTCCCCTCTCACCATGAAAGAAGAAATTAAAAATCAGATTAGTAGTTGATAAATGTGTCTCGCCTTCAAATTTTTATGCCTGGATCAGTCATTATTACCGTAATAATGTAAGGTGAATATTTAAAGCAAGAACTGAAGATTGGGAATCCCTAGACGCACAAACGTAAATGTTTGGGTAGAAATTCTCTTTCAATGTTAATTTCCATACAATTTGGTACGCGTTCTTGAGGAGTTAAATTAGATAATGATTGGTATACTTTTTCTTTTCAAATAAAAAAGAAATCGTAGTATGCAAGAAGTCATTCCTTTTCCACTTGTGTCAAAAAATGCCGTTACTTTTCAATGTAACAAATTATTGCTCCTAATGACTTTTAACTCACAACAAGAGCCAATTAGTAATTTATAAGACGTTTACGCTACTCACTGTAGAGTACTTTCAAATAAAGATGCAATTTTCATATAACAGTAATTACTTGTAAACATTGGTATAATAAAACTCACTTTTAGAAAATGTGTTGTTAACCTTATCAACAAAAACAACAATTGTTTTTATCCATTCAAAAGAAATAAGCCCTCTGAAAGATAAGAAGTTAAAAAAATCTGGGCACGAAATAAAATCAACACAGGGAGATAAATACCAGCTTTCTGCACTGATAAAGAAATATGTTAATCTTTCTGAAAAAAGTCATGAAAATATAACCCGGGATTATAACGAATGATGTTCAATCATTGCGCCGACATCCACATCGCATTTCGCATGCATGGAATGAGAGAGCAAATAGACAGATAAAAGAAATGTTGGATTATGATATTATCAAGTCATCGTACTCCTCATGAAATAAAATTGTAATTTTTGTCAAAGAAAAGATCGATTTTCTTTGATTAAACAACATCATTAGGAAGATAAGGAAAAAAAGCCTTTTCTGTCCCCAGAGGCAAGTAAAAACTCAACTATCTTATCTTATCTTATCTTATCTGGTCTTTCAGATTGAGGGCTGGCTTACTTGGATAATACCTTAATTGTTAGAGTCTGTTTCCTTTGAAGGACATCTTAATAAATTTAATTGGTGTGTCAGTAACTACAATTTTCGAGAGTTCCTCAAAAACCATCCATTTGTTTTTGTCAGTAAAGAGAAATTTCTGGGTTGTCAACTCTTAAATGAAAGTGTAAAGTCCACACACGTCAAAACGAAGCAGTTAAAAATTATCAACGCCCACAATCTAAAAGGAGTTAAAAGGTTTCTTTGATCTGATAGGAAATTACAGTTCACCAATTTATAGCCCAAATCCAATGTGATCTATGTGCCCTTCAACAAACGTACAAGTGATTTAGCCCCATTTATATGGAATCATTGCCACTAGGGTGGAATTATCAGTCCAAAAGAAAAATTGTTAAAACCAGTGCTTCCGAAAACTTAGATAGTTATGCATAGTGGGAGTTGGCTCAAGGAACCAAACATGCGGTTGACAACTAAAAATTACACTCTTTTGCCTTCTTTTTCACAGCACATTTGCTTTAGTGTGCTCTATCAAACGTTGAACCCTTTATTTTGCAGCGCAAACTTCCTGTTAAAATCTGATCGTAACCATTTATCACATGCAGGTGACTGAAAACCCTAAGGGAAAGTTTGGATGATGGCTTTCTGAACATTAAGGATATGATCACACTAACAAATTTCCCAAGAAAAATTTATAAGAAAGCAATATGCACTATTCAGGAATAAATTTAAATGTATAGCTCAACAAGCTACAAAATTAAAAGTGAAAACTTATGCCTTATTTAGAAAAACAAAGGATTTTAATGCACAACTGCAAGAAGAAAAATTCACAAACCTTTAAAATCAAGTGCTACTTAATGTATAAAAAATGGATAGAAAATCCCCAAAGGGAAATTAATAGGAATTCAGTCACAACTTTGCATTGTAGATACGACACTTACTGTATCAAGATGTCCCAGAAAGGCTAATAGTCTGTCCAAGTCAGGTCAGGTCAGCATCATTCCATCCATATTGCTATCAATCAAGCTGTAATCTGATACCACCTGTCACAGCTGAGTGTAGTAGTGGCGCACACATTTGTATGAGCCATTGAAAAGATTATGGATAGTACAATTAAAAGCTCCAGGATTCCAACATTACAGGTAATCACACTGAATGGTAGACCTGAAAATATTGGTCAAGCCCCTGCAATTAAAGGCCTTAATTCTGAAACTGTTTTTTCTGAAAGTCATGAAGAGGCCTATTCAAATCCTTTAAGAAAGATGACCTCTGATTCTGAGGATGATAGACCAAAACCCAATTATCTACAATGTTCTCATAAAAATATTATAAGTACTTTTAATGCACGTGCCTTATGCCCTACTGGACGAATTGAGGAACTATTATTTTGTTGAAAACGGTATTCTATTGAAATTCTAGTCCTACAGGAACACCGTATTTATCACCTAGATGAAAACATTCGATTTACATCCTACAATAATTTCCAATTAATAACATCTTCTGCTGTCAAAAATGCAAACAATGCATCAATTGGAGGTATTGGTTTTCTGATATCTTCAAAAGCCAGTGACAGTCCAGGATTAGCCGAAACAATTNATAATTGTACTTAATTGTAAATAATACTGTTCTCATAAAAATATTATAAGTACTTTTAATGCACGTACCTTATGCCCTACTGGACGAATTGAGGAACTATTATTTTGTTGGAAACGGTATTCTATTGAAATTCTAGCCCTACAGGAACACCGTATTTATCACCTAGATGAAAACATTCGATTTACATCCTACAATAATTTCCAATTAATTACATCTTCTGCTGTCAAAAATGCAAACAATGCATCAATTGGAGGTATTGGTTTTCTGATATCTTCAAAAGCCAGTGACAGTCCAGGATTAGCCGAAACAATTTCACCACGAAAAATGCTACTAGAGTTCTATGGAAACCCTAAATTAACAGTAATCTCTGTTTATAGCCCCCATAACGAATCACCAGAAAATGAAGTTGACTAATTTTACAATGATCAGCGATCTGTTATTGATAACGTTCCAGCACACAATTTTGTTGCTATCATTGGTGACTCTAACGCGAAAATTAGTCAACCATCTGTTAATTTTCTTTTAATAACAACACAAATAGGAATAGAGAAAAACTAATCGACTTTATCGAAGAGTATAGCCTGTTTTCTGCAAATAACACTTTTATAAACCTATCAATCAGTTGTGGACACAAGAACGTCCAAGCGGAAAAAGGTCACAACTAGATTATATGTTATTCAGGAAAAAGTGAAGGAATAGTGTTTTAAATTCTAGGTCTTATTCATCTTTTACTGACAACTCTGACCACAGAGTGGTTAGCTCCTTTATAAAGCTAAGTCTTCGGTCATCAAAGAAGAGCAAACCGCATCCAATGAAATAATTTGACTGGAAAGATGTTTGTAAAAATAAAAAACTAGCAAAAGAATTCTGGGTCAAGGTTTTCAACCGCTTCCAATCTCTATCTGGTTTTGTTAACACAATAGATGAAAACCTTGAAGATATAGTGCTCTTATTTCTTCCACCGATGAAGTAGCCAAAGAAACTCTACTAACCAAAAAGAAAAATACTGTGCAAAAAATTCAGCAATCTTTCTAATGTTAGTGAAGCTAGGAAAAATCTTAAGAATATCTCAGCAAAATATAAACAAACACCAACAAAAAGATTGAAAAAACTTCTGGACAAAGCTAAAAAAATTTAGATGATGCATACCTAAATGCTGAAGCCTCATACATTATGGGAAAAATCGACAATCTTGAAAAGCTTCATGTTAGTAATATGCATCATCAAAGAACTTTTAGGTACCAGCTCAAAACCAACCACCAGAATAAAAAGAGGCACTGCGAAAAATAGGTTAAACAGCTGGTTCAATCGTTTTAACAATCTTTTAGGAAAACAAACAAAACTTTCAGATAATTTTACACTACCAATGGTTCCGGTCTCTAAACCACTTAACATTACATCATCTAAATTTTCTTACAAGGAATTAAAAACTGCTTTAAATAGTGTTAAATCTTCCAAGGTATTTGGAGCAGACAACATTCTTACCATTATTTGGAAAGACAATAGTCTCCACCAACTCCTTTTAAATATTTGTAACTTCTGCTTTGAAAATAAAGTATGCCCAGATGTTTGACGAAAGTCACAAATTATACCTGTTCCCAAGAAAGGTGATCTGTATCTACCTACCAACTATAGAGGTATATCTTTGCTGCCTATTGCAACAAAGATTTTTAATAAACTACTATTAAACCGGCTTATACCACATGTTGATCCACTTCTCCGAAAGAATCAAAATGGTTCTCGTTCTGGACGATCAACATTATTCCAAATTTTAGCCTTACTGGGGATCATTGAGGAGATGTCTTACTGCAATCGTGAACTAGCCCTAGTATTCATTGATTTTAGCAAGGCCTTCCACTCTGTTGATAGATCTATGATGTTTAAAATACTCCAACTTTTTGGTATTCCAGATGAAATAATAGATACAATTAAAATCTTAAATGCAAATACTCCTCCTCCTCATGTGCCGTGTCCTTGCAGAACGTAGGCGGTCATGCTTCTCCACAGGATCCTATTCTTGGTCTTCTCCAGCATTTCCTTCTCGCTGACTCCGGTCCATGTTGACCAACTTTTCATGAATGTTGTTCTTTGTCTTCCTCTTCCTCTTTTACCGCAAATTTTACCAGTAACAGCCAAATTTTCCAAGCCTTCTTTTCTCATTACATGTCCTAGGAACGACAGTTGTCTCTTTCTGATGGTTTTCAGGAGTCTCCTGCTATAATTAGCTCGTCTTAGTACTTCATCATTACTAGTGTGTTCCGTCCAGGAAATTCTCAACATTCTGCGCAACATCCACATTTCAGTAGCGTTCAGTCTTTTCTCCAG
>RDPX01000249.1:1151874-1181795 GCA_003991215.1 Morbakka virulenta
CAATTCTGCTCTATGGATCAGAGACTTGGACGTTATCTAAAAGAGCAGAAAAACGTTTAGATGGGTGTACAAAACTACTTATACGGGTTAAAAACCTATCTTGGAAAAACATCCAACCAAGAGTCAAATTTATGGCAACCTTCCACCAGTATCTAGTTTGGTCAAATCCAGAAGAGTATAATTTGCAGGCCATTGCCATAGAGCAAATTCAGAAGTGATTTAATCACTAATCATCTGGAAACCCCATCATCTCGACTGAGGTCGAACAATGATGATGATGATGATGATGAATAGTCTAACAGAAATGCAACAATTCATGACAGAAATGCAAATATTCGTGACAAAAATGCATAACATATCCCATTTTGCGATAAAAAGTGTACAGTTGACTATATTATATTATTTTTACAGTTTACTGAAAGAAAAATAGTTTTGGCGAAATATATACAGCTACATATGGTCAGTAAGTCAAAGCTGTGAAGCCAGCCAGAAAATAAAATGTGACACTACACCACCCAGAGCTTCATCTTTTCATCCCCAACACTCCGGTGCAGTTTGGTTCGTTGGATATTTCTTACTTGCCAGTAGGCCACAATTGGGTATAATTATTGTTTGTTCATTAGGGATATCTTTTAAAAACTTAATTAAGCTATGTCTTAGGTTAAACAGAACCTTTTATCTTGAACGCTTTCATAGACCTCATTATGTCTTTCATCTAGTAAACGGACTAACATAGATGGCAACACAATGCCTGATATTTGTGAGAAATTTGGAATTTAGAAGTCCAGCTGATCAGTCCATTGTTGCAAGTCCACATCTGAACTCTTAAGTAAACAAACACTCGACTACAACCTAAGTGTCCAGCAGCTAAATGTAATATAATTAAGATAATTCCCAGGCCAAAGGCTTACAATATTGAAGCAAAACAAATATTAGAAAATTGGTTCCACGTAATGAAAGTTCATTCTCTTTTGAAAACTCTTCAATTTTTAACGAAGCTGACAGATTGAAAAATAAATCTGAACCAAATTAGCTTTAATTTTTACAGTCAATCTACGGTAGAAGATAGGTTAAGTGATTTGAGCCAAAACAAGGCTAAAATTCCCTGGGGTTTTCTAAAATGTGTATTTGTTCACTGGGGTTTTTATTAACCCTGAAGCTGCATAAAATTTCTGATCCCTGCCCTGATTGCTGATTGATTTATTATCCAACTGTATATGCCTATTGAAAAAAAAGTAATGTAAATTGACACCACTTGATTTTACATTTGAAATCTTCAGCTTGTGCTGTTGACGATTTTGAAGATTAACAATTGAAACATTACATCATCCAACATAACCATGGTTACCATGTCGTGTCTTCAAGAATGAGGAGGAAGATCATACGTAATTTTTAAATCAAGTTTTGACAGGATTGTCTTCACAATTCCCTCTCCACCCCAACAAATAATGAACTGTCCAGGGTGTCACATACAGTGGGAGTCATTAGAATGGTCCATGTTTCTGGCAAGTTTAGTGGTTTTTTATCAATATTTTATTGTTACATGGCTACTTTACAAAATTTTGTTTTTATCAAGAGGATTCGACCTGAACCTGGTTTTCTTTTCCAAAAAAATGAACTCTGGTTCCCCGAAAGGGTGGGTTTCGTTACAAAGTTAAAACAAAAGAAAGAAAAGGGCCGGGGGGGAGGGAACGAAGAGATTTGTCAACAGAGAGACCTAAAGAATTATGGAGTCATGCACATCGATTGATACTCTAAATGTATAAATCTATGCCTTTAGTTTAATAAAAAATAATGAGTGTATTTGTATTTTGTTTGATTTCAGCATTTTTTCTTCTTTGTGACCTTTCATTTCTTCCTCCTCATCATCATCGTTTCATCTTCTTCCTTCTCTTCTTCCTTTTTTCTTTTTCTTCTTCTATTTGCACTGTGAGTGTCTCTGCCATGACCATCCTTCTCCAAGTCATCTAGTCCAAGGCGTGACATCCACGTTTCAACTTCTATAGTTTATTTTCTACTTATTTTATTCATGTAATCCGCTGTAGTTCTCTTTACACACACACACACACACACACACACACATATATATATATATATATATATATCATTATCTATCTCTATGTGTCTATCTATCTATCCATCTATCGATCGATCTATCGATCTATTTATCTATCTATCTATCTTTCTATCTATATCTATCTATATCCGTCTATATATGTATATATATATGTATATATAGTGCTCTCTCTATCTCGAATAAATTACTCTGTCCCTTGCGAGTTCGAGATATAGAGACCACTGTATACATAAGAACCATAATAATTGTTAATAACATAATAATAATAACATAATTAAAATTAGATNTATGGGTATTTATAGTGCTCTCTCTATCTCGAATAAATTACTCTGTCCCTTGCGAGTTCGAGATACATACCACTGTATACATAAGAACCATAATAACATTGATAATAACATAATAATAATAACATAATTAAAATTAGATAGTTTATGAGAACTAGTGTAAGAATGACTTTTGTTGATATTGCACTTTGGTTAAACCTTTTTAGGACAATTAGCTATTTAGATTAATATGATAAAGTAATCTTTAAGAAAACCTTTAATTTCAAAGCTGTCTGGTGATATACGAAAATATTATCAGGGATTTTGTTAGAAGAATTATGTTAACAAATTTTGAAGTTATATGACAGCATATTAATAAATAACTCCTTCAATCAATTTAATACCACAAGTAATGACTAAAATGTAAATACCGTCGGTAAAATCATTGTTGACTGTTGTTTGTTGATTGTTGAATTCAATTGTTCTCATTAATTTTGCTTTGAATCTTCAAGATCTATTTTTGTTTTTCCAAAGGACAATGGAATTGTTTTCCATTTCGAAGTCATTTGTGTACCCCCGTGCTCATTCTCTCCCCAGGCCCTTATCAATGAATGTTTTTGAGCTTTCGGGATTCAAATGTCAACTCTTTTCTGTTTCATCGTTCTCAGGTTGGTTGGGCTCACCAGACTAGAATATGGCTGGACAAAATATTCCAAAGGCATTTTTTAAACACTTGGTAATATGATTTAAAATACTGTTTATAAATTGTGTTAGCAGCTGATCAGAAATTTGATTGGCAGCGAAAGTAGTTTTTTTACCGCACCAGCAGATGGGTTGCCCTGTTTGGAAATCCTAACATAGTTCTTTATCAAGATAACCCTGATATTTGTTTTTCAAAAATTGTGACAGGTTTATTTTGTATGATATTAAGTATTTTGAGTGTAGACGTCAGCAATGAGCTGCAAATCAGTGCGTTGGTAATGCAAGTTGAAAATAGCAGGCACCTCCCATTTTTCTATTTAATTTATTGATTTGCATATGTACTGCAAAAGCCGTTCGGAGTTAGTCTTGAAATTAATGAATTTTATGTTGATTTGCAAATTTAGCAAACAATTGTTGTAGGTTTAACAACGTATTTGAACTTGTATGAAACGTCTGGTATTTATTGCCTTGTTTTTTAACCTGGTCAGCCTGTGGCTGGTGTTTCCAATGGCACCATCCTGTTTTGATATGTAACAGATCAGTGTTTCAACCAGTTTTGAAATATAACAGATCAGTGTTTTAACCAGTTTTTGACACTTTCATTTTTTAAATTCTAGACACAGCTAAAGGTACTGCAAAATGTAACGAAGGGTCAAATAAGGACTTTATCCACCACCGTAAAGCTATCCAAAGAAACTGGTGCAGATACAGCTTCAAGAAAGGTATTGAGCAATGGCACTGAAAAGGTAAGCAATGGATATTTCCCGTTGAAATTATGCTGAAAGGCCCTTCAACGTATTTATACAAGTACAGATATTACAAATTTTAAGTAATTTAGAATTTGGGAAATTGAATTAACGGTCCAAAACTGAAGAATATGAATTAGTTTATTCCGTTTTCCGGGCTCAAGTTTTACCAACGGTTCATGAAATTGATAAACAGGACGTTATTAAAGACTATATTTTCCCAAATCTCTGAATTATGTCAAAGTATTCATGCCACAGTTTCGTAAAACTCTGAAAATCCACCGAAGATTTGCAACTGGTGTAAAAGGCCAGTTTTAATACCTTTTGTGCTGGATCGTACGACCTTGAGTTGAACAAAGGTAGTGACTAATTAACATATGATGGTTTTGTTTATCGTTAAACAATACAAAACAAAGAATTAACATTTTTTCTGTAAATAGATGAGCTTTGTTTTGAAATAATTATATGCTTGTAAATAGCATAAACAAGTTCTGCACGACCTGGATTACCCAAACTTCAATTTTCCGGTCCGCGAGTAACCGAGCCACGATCATCCGAATGGCTTCAGATTTTCAATTTTCCAATTCACACAATGCAGGGGAACCGGTTTAAGTCTGGAATATACGCATTGCTGTCCGCTTAATTATTAAATTCTTACTGTTTTCCAAGGTGCTCGATTTTATGCAAGGTGGCCCGTTTATTATATTTCCACTCCTTGCATCTCAGAATACATTCCATGACACCCAGCAGGGAACAGGAAACGTGATATGTGTGCAGTGGCCGACCGTTAACTGTTCATTCAATTACAGTAGTCACGCAAAGCAATAATTCCATTGAACAGTGGAAAGTGTGCATGGGACCATGGCCTAAAATGGTGGGTGCAATTGAACTTTGCCTGCTGTTCACCAGGACGTCAATATTTTTGAGGAACTGAGGAGACAATGTCGTCTACTGAGCACAAAAGAATCCATGGGTGAACACTATCACATTTCCCTCTGATTTGATGCATATCTGTGAGTAAACATAACATTTTTATGCTCTGTTTCCAGGAGTAGTGGACAAAAGCACTAAGCCTTCACAGGAAGTTATATTGCTATTGTGAGCCCATATTAAATAAACAAACTTATTGAAGTTTTCCGATTGCCAACTGTTATGAAGTTTACTGTCCTAACCACATTGTTGTTTCAGAATTCTTGTCATGTTACAGTGAGCCCACCGGTGTTCGGTTTTGAAGTGGCCTCCTCCCTCTTTTCACTTCCATTTTTGCAGATATGTTGCTCCTTGATTTTTTTATAAATATAATTTTGGTAGACAAACTAGCTACTCTAAGACTTTACAAAATTTCACTATAATTATACCAAAGAAAAGCAACGTCTTTAACCCAGTCTTTGTCAGGGGTATGTGGGTTGAGGCATTAGAACTGTATGGGCACATTATTTTCTTTCCTTTAACCAAGACAGGCTTATCTCAGTTATCGCTTTATTTTACAATATTCTTTTACTCTAAGTTATTCTATACAGTTAGACCACTCTTGGCCTTTTATGTGGTAAAATTAAAATAACACCTCAAAACAACTGTAGCCATTAGTTATTAAAGAAGTTGTTGAGAGTCTCCATTATTTATAGTATGGACTTATAATTCATTATTTGGTGGTTCATTTCATTTAATGATGGAATTTTGATATCAGTTGGACATTTTTTTAAAACTTCATTTAGAAATGTTAACATTTTTGGTGTTTTCCCTCCCATTTTTGAATTACACTTCTGCTAGTGTAATTCAAAAATGACCTATGGAAAGTGCATTTGGAGGTTGAAGAAATTGAAGTTGTCCACAACCTTGAAAATGGGATTGGCCACCCCTAACACCCCAGAATATGACCTCCAAGTTCAGCCTTTTATATCTCAGATTGTCCCCCAGATGAAAATAGACTCACACTCCAAATTTCAGCTTTCCTAGGTTCCATAGTTTGCTCATAAATTTACTTCAAACAGACAGACAGTCTCACTATACATATAGATAGATAGATAGATAGATAGATAGATAGATAGATAGATAGATAGATAGATAGATAGATAGATAGATAAACAGTCCACCGACCATTAGGCTAGGACTGAAATTAACAGTAAGAACTGTGGAGTTTTTTTGTTTTTGAAGTGGCTTTTCTCATTTTAGATTTCAACCTAAATTTGTTCAAGGAGTTGTGTATGTTTAGATTCATTGAATTTCAGTTATCAAAAATGCCAAAAATTTAAATAAGTATATCTCAGTTTCTTGTCACCCTTACTACCCTACCAACTTTACTGTTATTTTAAAACTGTTCAAAAATGTCCAGAATTAAAAAGGACTTAACAACAAGAAAAATTTTTAGAACTCATGTACCTCTTTCAAGTAAGAAAAAAACTAAACAGATCCATGCTAACTTACTACTCAATAGAGCTACTTGGTACTTGCAACAAAATCAGGCCATTGCAAAGCACATCAGTAAATCACTTAAACACAAAGTTTGTTTGAGTCTGTGTTTCAGGTACTTTTTTCATGATCTGACTAAGTCCAAAGTGTTGTTATAGTAGACAACTGCTCACTTACCCTGCCATAAAGCTGGAATGCCTCCCTGAATTGCTCCAAATGGTGGCTGCTTCTTAACCAGACTAGCATTCACATTGAGATCTTCATCTTATGCTTACAAGCTGGCCATTTGATCAAGACCAGCTCTTCTGCTTTGCCATTTAGTAAAAGGTAACCATTTAGATATAAACAAGACCAATGATGGCAGGTCCAACTCTTGAGTGCAACAAGTGCTGTATCACTAACTTTCTTGGGCATGACAGCCAAATCAATATTTGGTGTCACATGAAAGTCTTATGAGACTATTGCCTTTATGAGCTCTGTTTTTGCTGCTGTTAGTGTGGTACCCTGCCCCTGTTTTTTAAAGAGTTTTTGCCTTAGATACATCATAAATGGCTTTTCTTGTTGACTATGGCATTGCCTTCAAGCTTCTCCTTTTCTTTAAACAAGGTTTTGGACCATGTCACACCTTTTTTACATAGCCACAGTGATGTCTTGTGCCTGAGCATGTTAATGGAGGACCTTTAGTAGACATTGTCAACTTTAGTACAAGTATTTTTTTATTTTGTGAGTGGACAATGGATAAGCTGAGCTGAAACTTGAGCTAAAAATCGTCCATATGTACCTGCTTTAAGGAAATCTTGCTGCCCACACCAGGCAGTACTCATGTGTAGCATTATTCTTTGTGCTATAATGAGAATTTTGTACATCTGCTGCCTGTCAAAGTTGTAAATGCTTTTCTGCAATGCTACTACAAAGTTCAATTGCTCATGGAAGATGCCCACAAAATTGAGATAAAGAAGATTGCTGGTATCTTTTCTCCATCTGAAATTATGTGCAGGTGGAAATTAGACTCGTGGAAGACTATGGATTTGCATTGGCACTTAAAGGTAACATGAGAAGCTTTGCCCTTTTATCTTCTAATAATCATTGGATTTACAATTTTCTTCATCCTTTTCACTGTTTTCCTAGTGTTGAACAGTCAGCAGGATGACACCCTTTGTCGCCATTAAGCTCCATCCATTGCATTGAATGTTTCTAGTCCTCTTCTTTTCATGCCTTTCTTTATCATACCATATTATCTCAGCCTCTGTGTACCAAACAGATTTTCTATCCTGCACTGGCTATTTTCAGGCCCTTTGTACTTCACATTCTTTTTCTCTTTTGTTAAGTTACATAGCCAAACCATCAAAATCTTGATTCCCTTGACTTCTCACTTGTGCACACCACTCATGCACATTTTCTGATCTATTTAACATTTTTTCAATATTATTATTTTTTTTAACATTTCCCCCTGTAACTAGGACTGAGATGGTGCCCTTCATGGGGACTTGTGTTTGACATGTGGGGAATTACTTGACCAAATGCCCTTTGTGATGCCAACAAATGGTTTTTTTCTTTTGTAGAATTCAAGATTCTTTTTGCCTGCTTGGGGAATCAAACCCAGAACCTCTTGGTTACATACGGTTCTGCTGCACTAAGCATTAAGCCACAGCTCCTCTTTTTTCCTCTGAAAACATTATCACAATACCGAGACCTCTTCAGGTTTATTACACTGTTAGTAAAGTAAATGGCAGTTAAACAATCTTTACCTTGGGTCATTTTGGGGGTTGTGCAGTTTTATTTTGATTTCCCACACATGATTTATGAAATTATGTTAATTTGGTGTGAATCCATGTTATTAATAGTTCTGAGGCATCTTTTACTTATTTGAAAAAAGTTGCAATATTTATATGTTTTACTGTAATAGCAGTTAAATATGTATATTTTCCACAAAAAGCTTCACTGACACAAGACTTATTTTGCTTGGATTAAAATCTAGTTTGCAAGTGGGGTTATATGTTTCCACTAAATAAGTAGACATAAAATAGCTATTCACTGTGTCACACATTATGACATTTTATTCAAAAGTAGAAAGGCAATCACTACAGAGTTATAGGAAATAACTTTTGGTACAAGCTACACTAAAAGAGATGTTTTATTTGTTTTGGACTTGAAATGACCTACTTCAATTTCCAGGTCACATAGCTTATCTTTTATATTGAAAATAAGAGGCAATAGGTCATAAAGCTTATTCAAAATTTGATACTGAGAATGAAAGCTGACCTTCATGTAACTGCAAGGATTTGTGTTGTTTTTTCTTGGGGTCTTTCATCTGTAACACAGGTCAGATATATAGTTTTGACATATTTTGAAAGATCACATTGAATTTCCTGAGTGGTAATTATAAAAGCCTGATTTATCAGTTGAGTTTTTGAAGTGTTTAAATAATTGGATTTCTGTATGGAGAACATGGTATGTAACAGTAGCTCCTGAGAGTCTCGTAGTACGCCAGTTTTTATGTTGGGAAGAACCCAAGAGATGATGTAAGAAAAAAAATAATAAATATTTATGAGGGAAAAAGAGAAAAACAAGGTATCACACCATGTATCAGACTGCCTTTTTATAAAACTTAGAATTGGGAAGGAAGGCATTTGATTCTTTGAGGGTTAAGTTTTTCAGATTTTTTATATTTTTGTCTTCCAGTTTGTCAAAAAATTTCAAAGCTTTTTTTTCTTGAAGCCCTGACCAATGTCTTGCTGACATAAATGAGGGCTTTGGGAGAAAAATAAGGTTGTGTCTAATAGAGCCCACTTTCAATGCTGTAGACTTGCATATCATTCTTAATATGTGTACTCCAGGAAAAATCATTTTTAAAAAACTTTTGATAGATCCACGGCACACTTGAATATAATCTATTTTATACAATGTGGGTCATTTATGACAGTATTTAAGACCCCTTATGAACTTAATATTAAGGACTTCACAAGATAGGTAAGCACCTTTGCAAAACATATTGAAATTTAACACAATCTGTGAATGTGGACAGGCTTGTTCAAGTGCCCATAAGGTCAGTTGCTTAAAAATCCAACAAAAACTGCAACAGGTTATGGTGATTATCAATATTTTTCCATGCCTATACAGTAATTAACAGTAATGCTTCTATTTTATAAAAATCTTGAAAATGGTTCTAGATTGAGTGCTTGAGAAATGTCCTTTATTTAAAAATAGAGGGAAAGTGAAATCTGAGTGCATAATGACAGAAAGATTGATTGAGAACTGGTATCCCCAGGTGTGAACTCTAGATAAAAGGAAACTAATTTGACTGACAACATGGGAAAAGAAATAAAAATAGGTATGAACCTGTCTGATAACTTCCATAATAGTGAACACCTTGGAATCAGCTTTATCATAATTCCTAGCTGAACATTTGGGCAGNTTGAAGCCCTGACCAATGTCTTGCTGACATAAATGAGGGCTTTGGGAGAAAAATAAGGTTGTGTCTAATAGAGCCCACTTTCAATGCTGTAGACTTGCATATCATTCTTAATATGTGTACTCCAGGAAAAATCATTTTTAAAAAACTTTTGATAGATCCACGGCACACTTGAATATAATCTATTTTATACAATGTGGGTCATTTATGACAGTATTTAAGACCCCTTATGAACTTAATATTAAGGACTTCACAAGATAGGTAAGCACCTTTGCAAAACATATTGAAATTTAACACAATCTGTGAATGTGGACAGGCTTGTTCAAGTGCCCATAAGGTCAGTTGCTTAAAAATCCAACAAAAACTGCAACAGGTTATGGTGATTATCAATATTTTTCCATGCCTATACAGTAATTAACAGTAATGCTTCTATTTTATAAAAATCTTGAAAATGGTTCTAGATTGAGTGCTTGAGAAATGTCCTTTATTTAAAAATAGAGGGAAAGTGAAATCTGAGTGCATAATGACAGAAAGATTGATTGAGAACTGGTATCCCCAGGTGTGAACTCTAGATAAAAGGAAACTAATTTGACTGACAACATGGGAAAAGAAATAAAAATAGGTATGAACCTGTCTGCTAACTTCCATAATGGTGAACACCTTGGAATCAGCTTTATCATAATTCCTAGCTGAACATTTGGGCAGAATTATAGCTCCAGAGAATTTTGAATTTAGACAGGAGAAAATCCCCTTATATGATTAAGCTAACTTTATTGACTGCATGAAAACTGTCAAGTACATTTGATGACCCCATTGAATATTGGCTGAAGAAAACTGAATCACATAATGATTTTAAAGAGATGTGATAACAATGTTTTTCTCTTTCAAGTATCTGGCATTGCAAACATGCTACATGCTAAGTTTTGTACTTTGTCAAAGTGATTTTTTTCTGTATGATCAGAAAGCTTCACAGACTGCAGCCCAACATAATCCAAGTCATGACACAGTAAAAATACCACATAATCCTAAATTTTATTGGACTGTGGATTTAATCATTCTTCAATTTTCACATTTATCTTACACAAAGTAAGAAGTTCAACATTCCAGATATTGTAAATGGATCTGCCATGACAACCAATTTTAAGGGGATCAAATATCAGTTTGCCACACTAAATATATCTACCATTCAAGTTTGAAGCTTTTGTTGTCAGGATTACAATGCATGTGTTCTTGGTTTCATTTGAATTTGCATGTGATGATTTTGCATGAAAAAAAACATGGTAGGAAGTAATCAAAACATTTGAAACAAAAAGGTGTCACCAAAGATCCATTTTATTGAACCATCAAACACATGGCAGCATTTAAAATGAACATAAAACCAAATATATTTACTTTTGTTTTTGGCCAGTCAGTGCAGATTAACAGTTAAGGTAAAGTTTGATGTTAGGATGGGTGAAAGTTTAATGATCCAAACTCTACAATTATAACCTAACTAATGTTGTTATAATTTGATGAAGATTACAGGGTTATTTATTTTGACATTTGTTAGGTCTGTGCTCTGTTCAGCAATCAGTGTATAGTATATGTTTTACACATTGATCATTTGTATTGTAGCATTTGTAATGTTCATGGCATTCACCCTGGAAAATCCAATATAAACCAACTTCACAGCTAAACAGATTATGTTACTGTTGGTTTTTAAGGATGGGTTGGGGGAAAATTAACTGGCTTTGTACTTGTTAGTATTACAGCAGCTTAAGACACATTCAACTAGAGATGCTTCCTAAGTTATGCAAGACATGTATACTTGATCAAACTGTATGAGAGCCAGCATAAAATAGATACCTATAACAAACACTTTGTAAAAAGTAGAAGATAGTAATAATTGATCTGAAAAGTATGCTCTCACAACTGTTTTTTTTTACTCTATACGTAAATGATTAACCAGATATGAAAATACATGCTTTTTAAATAGAGAATAGACTAAAGATAGTTACTCAGCATACCAGTATTGTTTAAAAAGATAACTACATTTAATGAATCAGTACCATGCTATAAAGAAAATTATTGAAGAACAAATCCAGCCAATAGTTATTTTTGTACTTTACTATCTCTGTTATCAATTGGCCAAAAGCAAACCTAATTTTAACTGGTTGTTGTTGTTGTTTTTTTTGAGAGGGCAGGTACACTGAAGGTCCAGTCTACATAGGACTTTTGATTGCTATCTTACTTTCCAAGCAAAATTTGCATGTCAAAATAACAAATTTCAGAACCCAATGTGAATGCATTGTTGTGCCATCTTTTGATTCCAGTCTTACTTTAAGAAGATGGAAAATTAGAATAACAGTACAATGGTAAGCAAGTGGACTAAAGCTCTTTTGAATTGGTAGTCCAATGGTAAAATTTATGGTTAGTTAATCATGAACTGACACAGTCATGTATGCCATGAGGAAAGATGTCATTTCATTACCCAATCAATCAAACATGATTTTTTACAATGCAAAATGCCCCTTAATATTTTGTATTCTATTATTATTAGTCTTTATGCTGTATGGACAATTGTTATCTGGTAGTAAATAGTTTTACTGCCCAAAGAAGACATCAAGAATCTTGGGGTTTTTTTAATAGTTTAAGTCAATAATTTTGTTGTCAGTACCACTGACAATAAAATTACTGTACCACTTTTGTGCATATTCTTCTTTGGTGGTAGTGCAAGCCAGAAAATGATTTTGTTTTATTGGGACAAAGCCTTTGGGACCTCATTTGGGGATTTGTCTGTGGAAAGTTAACAATCTTACAACTTCTTGCCCAAGCAGCCATGTTTGGTACTCATGTATGTTAGACATTATTACAATACTTGATTACATCTGCTGTGATGGCTCAGGAGAAAAGGACAAGATAATAAAACATGCTGAGTTAGAACGGTTGAGATTTAAAACAATTGCCATCAAATAAGAAGCTGTATAAAGAATAATGTGTAACCAATTCAATGCCAAAGAATAGATGGGTATTAAAACATGGTTGAATAAAAATCTTAGTTGTGTTTTATTTTCTTCCTGTATTGTAGCAAGTGGAGGCACAAAGGAAACGCAATGAAGAAGTTGGTAGTCTAACTGAGTTGGTGAGAGATTTTCTTGATCCTAAAGATTTCTACCAAGCATTAAGGAAACATGGCATTGAATTTTTTTGTGGAGTTCCTGATTCACTACTTAAAGACTTCTGTGCATATGTGACAACATCAGTTCCAGAAACCAATCATTGTATAACAGCAAATGAGGGAACAGCCATTGCGTTGGCTTCAGGATATCATATGTCAACTGGAAAAACTGCTATGGTGTACTTGCAGGTACCATTTTTTTAGATTTAGCCATAACACCTGTCTTTTAATTGCACTGCCCAAGAACTATATTTTCATATTGATGGTTGTAATAGAGATAGCTATATGCAGACACCTGACCTCTGCTAGTTAATAGCAAGTGTCAGATTTTTAGCAGAATTATAGATGAAGCAACTAACCTTCATTTGGCCATAGCAATCACTTAAATCCCTAAAACTTGGGTAAATAAGACCTTGTTTTCCAAAATCATGTCAGAGAATGGAATTTTGTTGTGATGTGTAATGTGTGTATCACTTACAATGTGAATTTTTCCATGGACTATTGTACTGGCCTGAAGTAGTGTTTTTTGCTGTTTTTAGTTTTCTAGTACCAAAGCATCCCCAAGGCATGCATTTGACTTTGGTTGTTTGGGGGTCAGTGTATTTTTTCTTGGGGAGTTGTTGTGTAAAATAGATAAATTTAGTACACATTTAAAGTAACCAAGTTCAAGCAAGCACAGATTAAGGCAAATGGACATGGGTTGGGAACACTTAAAGAGGGAGATAAGACCTTAAATACTGAAGAGCTTATTAATACAACATAAAAACTCAAAACGAGACGTTAGGGAAATCACTTCACTGGACACCATGGTTTTGCAGCATTCAGTTAAATTACAAAGTTGGAGACAGTTGTGTAGCAGGGATAGACAATATGAGAGTTCTCTAAAGATAGAGAAACAATATTTCTCTGTTTGTAAATAGTCATAGTGAATATAATTTTTTGCTGTTTAGATAGCACAGATTTACATACATACATACATACATACATACATACATACATACATACATACATACATACACACACACACACACACACACACACTCACACACACACACACGTGTGTGTGTGTATGTGTGAAAGGAAAATTCTAACAGTAGATACAATAAAAAAATATAAAATGAGTCATTTTTTGATTTTTTGATATTTGAATTTTTTAGTAGACATTAGTGCCAAACATTGCAGTTAATTGTGCAGTAGAATCAGGTTTATCCATGTTACAAGTCTATTAATGAGAGAAATAGCAAAACCATTGGAAATGTGGAATATCATATTTTAAGAGTAGAGGCATGCTTTGTGACAACTTTTGTGCTTTTAACTGGTATCATATTGCAAACTTTAGTACTTTTAATAGTTAACCTCTGGCTGCTATTTACACAAAACCTTTGTGTTGGAAGGTCACACTACTGCCTCTTTGTTCTGTATGGGCAGGTTAACTTATAGAGATCAGCAGTTGTGAAGGTTGGCAGATACAGTGAACATGAAAGAAACCAGAACAAGAAAGCAATGTTAAACTGTTAATGCAAAGGAAACCCTTGGATCAGTTGAAGTATTTTCTTGTTATTTTTCAAGGTTTTTTTTTAAAGGTGCATATGCAGGTGATGGATTGGCAAATTTTTCCCATTGTGCTGCAGATAGCTTTATTTAGTAGCAGTGTGCTTACAGATCTAACAGCTTAGGATTTTACTCTAGTTAAGGGAAGTGTAACTTGGAGTAAAGGGTTCTCACGGAGCTGTATGACTTAAAAGTTATTTATGGAGCATTTGAGATTGAATTGTTTCAATGCTACAATTATCCCTATATTATCTAACTGCTTTTTCCCATACCATGCTCCTACTTATTATTTTGGGAAGTTTTTTAGACCATACAGCTGTGGCCAATTGAGTTATTATTGTGCTTTTAAATTAGTGGAGGACAAGGCTAACCTTATTTGACCGGTAATTGTGTGACAAATGTGAAAGTTTACTTCACAACGTTGTTTTTGAGCATTGTTTACCATTAGCAGTTTCCTTTTTTTAGACCTATAAATTTAAAAATAACCACAGCTTCAAAGAAAGTAATCTGACATTATAATAGCGTGTGTTTTGCCTTGCGATTCATATGGAAAGTATGAATGTCAATAGCAACTAGAACAGCAGGGAAAAAATTTAATATTGGGCTGTACTTTATCTGCAGGGTGTTGCCAATGACTTTAATAAAGTTAGTGTTGGAAGATTACAGTTGAAGCACTTTAAGGTCAATGGAGTCTTGAAGTCATATGTACTAGGCCTATATATATATATATATATATATATATATATATATATATATATATATATATATATATATATTTNAAGTTTACTTCACAACGTTGTTTTTGAGCATTGTTTACCATTAGCAGTTTCCTTTTTTTAGACCTATAAATTTAAAAATAACCACAGCTTCAAAGAAAGTAATCTGACATTATAATAGCGTGTGTTTTGCCTTGCGATTCATATGGAAAGTATGAATGTCAATAGCAACTAGAACAGCAGGGAAAAAATTTAATATTGGGCTGTACTTTATCTGCAGGGTGTTGCCAATGACTTTAATAAAGTTAGTGTTGGAAGATTACAGTTGAAGCACTTTAAGGTCAATGGAGTCTTGAAGTCATATGTACTAGGCCTATATATATATATTTGTAAAGCACTTTGCCAAGGTACTATCTTTTGCATAGCAGAAATTCCTGAAATCAATATATGTCTTGGTAACATGTTACCTTCTTTAGATATATATTGCTGATAATTACGTCATAGATAATGATGAAAAAAAAGGGACATTGGGCAATTACAAAATCATAATTTCCCAAGATGATTGTAAAAAACAGCAGTATTAAAACTATCTTTATTTGGGTATAGTATTTCATGAATGTTGGACATTGCAGGTATTACTAATTAGGTAGAAACGCAGATCTTGTAAAAAAAACTGGTAAAAGATCAAATTTTGATCCAGCTTTTAAAAACATACTAACACAGCCTCAGATAGCACTATTCAATAGTTGAATAAATCGCTAAAAATTGTTAACACAAAATGATGGAATTCCATTTGCAATATAACTAACAACTGGCTGGGTAGACCTTTCCCTGGGGTCTTAGTTATTGTTAAAGTAAAAGGGATTTTACAGTGGCAGACACTTGGAGAAGAACTGTTCGGGGAGTCATTCCTTTATTAACATGAAAAATATGTTACAACTACAGTTCAACACTTTTGTAATGCAAAGTGCCCACGAAAAATGTTTAAGACGATTTCTTGAGAGAAAAAAACACATTAACCTATAAGTTGATTATCCTTTACCAAAATAAAGGTGATGTATGCATTGGAAGGAGGTAAATTCGGGTGCATTGGGAAAATCGTGCTGTGTAGGGTTAAGTTTTGCTACTATTTTTTGTAATGGATTTGATAAAACATCTACAGAAAGTGTCTGTCACTGGGAGTAACTAATACGCAGGTATCCTCATTGTATGAATGCTTAACCCGTAGGCATTAACAGCCAAGTTTGACCCCTTTGCTCTGTAATCTTTGGTAACCAGACTGTTGGTGTTGCGCGGGATGAAAGGTAAGGGAATACTAAGCTTGGTACTGTTTTGAGTCTAGACAACTACACTAGCCCCAAGTTGTTATATTTAAACTAAACAAAAATAATTTTTCGTCCAGGTTTAATGACCTCCTGTTTTCTCTGGAACTACTGATTAACCACTTGCTAGCAAGTTGTACTGGGACGTAGAGTTTTCAGATATTTGGTGTAAAAGAAATTTTATTTCTTCGTCGTTAAGAAGCAACACAGTGTGGTTTATCCTGAAGTTTATGTTGCAGTGAATTAAATGAATATTAGTTAGAATCGTTGGCTGTACTCCCTTGATTTATGGCGTCTGCTAGCCATGAAACATTATACTATGCGTAAATTACAAGGCGATTTTCCTTCTTCTTCTTCTTTTTTTTGGTAGTAATTCGTTACCATGGTAGACAGCAGAGACTTACACCAGTATTTGTTTGTTTGGATTAATTGCTACTGAAAAACAGCGACCCCAAGAGACCCAAGTTCTAAAACTTGTTTCAAATATCAGGACGCTATCAACTAAAGTGTTTTGTGGTAGTATACAAAAGGGATAACCAGGAATGACAGCATAGACATTTAAACTTGGTTCTTAATTCAAGTACTAACCCTTAGTTAGAATAGAAAATATAACTTGGGCTAAGCACGTAGTTACGTTTAGCTTAGATTGTAGCCAGTAGGTTGTTTATTACAGCTTCAGTTTTTAATTATTGGTTGAGAAAAGGTATGAATATTAATGCATTTATGTTGGTGGTGGTGTATTTAACAAGTTTATTTTAGTTTAAGCTCCCGAAAACACACCTGCATTGTGCTTATAACTATATAGCCAGAGTTTAGTTGACAAGAAGGTTATTTATTTAGGTATTTATTTGTCTGTTTATTTATCCATCTATTCATTAAATTTCTTCGCTGAACTAATTTCAACCAGAATTTAAAGCTTGGTTCTTAAAGAGACAGCTGATGCCTTTAAAGCGACACACTCAGTCAGTGCGAGTCATTAATTCATGGTTTGGTTTTGTGACCCCGGGACTTTTTTCTATTTATCATATAAATGGGGTTTAGAACGTTGTAAATTGGCCTTGATTTGGACCGTTCTGTGTGGTATTTCAACTGTATTTCTGATGAAGCCTTTTTACTATAAGTAAACAAATGCTCTATTTTGATTGTATTTTTTTATGGGATTCAAAGTATGTACGGATTGTGATAAACCTGTTGTAAATCATACATCACTGAGTTATGCTTGGGAAGGGTTTGTTTGTTATAAGAACGTGATTTTTGTAAACCACAAATATTGTGAGAGAATCTATTTTCTTTGATTTTAATAGTAGCGTCCAAAGCCCCTGAGTTTTTTTCTGATGAAATGTATTGTTGCCCATCTTCTAGAACTCTGGCCTCGGAAACATAGTAAACCCTCTCATGTCGTTGGCTGTTCCAAGTGTGTATAGTATCCCAATGTTACTCTTTATTGGATGGCGTGGTGAACCGGGCAAGAGAGACGAGCCACAGCATGTTGTTCAAGGGAAGGCTACCCCAGGCTTGCTTGGTAAGTAAAAAGTTTTAGCAAAGGATCTTATTATTTTCTCTTTGCCTCTATTTTTTACTTTCTTTAATTCGTTCTTGTTGTTTTCTTTCATTTTTTCTCTCTCTTTTAATTGGATATTGGATTATAGAGACTCTTTATACATGGCTGATAATACTTTTATTACCTGTGTGTGGGAGGAGGAGGGGGGGATGTTTTAGTGGTTGTTGGAGTTAAATTATTTGTGCCTTTGCTGATTTAGTAGATACCCCCGGGAATTTCTTAGAAGGATATGTTTGTAAAGAGTGATGGGAGTATTGTGAAAATAGTAAAGAACGAATTTGTATCAATGAATTGATTTGTGTAATATGTAATATAGTTGGTTGGCAATAACTTGACGTATTTGGATAGATGAATGTGTTATTCTTCGTTTTCAGCTGCCTGTGGAATACCTTTCCAAGTGTTGCCAGATTATTTAGAAGGTGCAGAACAGGTAATTGTAAACAACCTTTTGATATCCTTTAATCGATTTTGTTAATCAGAGTAATAAGTGTCTTGACTCTCCCGTAATTTACCTTATTGTTGTAAATGTGTGATGAAGCTGGTATGATTGTTTGTGAGGTATTTCATGTCTCATAGTATATAAGCCCAGTTACTGCCCATTAGTCAATTCACATGGACACGGAACTAAGATTTTAACCAGAGAACGATTTGGGATACTCAAACTTTTGATAGATTTAGAGGTTTTCTTGGTGTTTGATGTATTGGAACTTTTGGTTTTTTTACGGGCTTGCAAAGAAGAGCGAAATATTGAAATAATTAGTTTAGATTAAATTTTAACACTATCTGCCTATGTTTCTACATGTGTTCTAGATGTCATTGGGATTTTAGGGAACTGTGCATTGTTCTAGCTGTTAGAATTATTAATGGTTATTTTTGCAATAATATATTATATTAGTTGGATAAAATGTGTTTTGGCCCAAATGGCAGTGATCTGGGACAAGGGTGGGCATTATAAAGATAACCTTTCTGTTTGTATTCTATTCTTAAGTGGCATACATTTTTGTGCAGGCACTCTACACTGCCAGAAAACATATGGAAGTTTCAAAGGGACCCTATTGTCTTCTTGTTCGAAGACAAACATTCTTGCCGTACAAACTGCCAGGAGAAGAACCAAAGTAAGATAATATTTTTTTTCTCTTTGTTTTTTTAAGCTGGTTGTAATTCTAAGACGTAATAGGAGAAAGTTAAGAGACTGCGAAATTAGTATTCAGGAAAAAATTATGTTACCATAATAATGTGATTAAATTTGCCATGTTGGGTGTTGTTAGCAAATAATAACCAGTTACACTCACTAGTGAAAAGCCAGGGGTAACTCGAACCTCCTTTTGACCTTGCGAACAAGTGGTGTAGGCCGCTGTTGGTGTTGGTTTGTTTAATACACAATAACAGAAGACGAGATCTTTAAAGGAAATTCCGAAATGCATTTTTGTTTGATTTGATAAAATTCATGAAATGATGATAATGGATTTCATAGTACAGTTGTAGGGTTGGCAAAGTCATTTCTTTAGGTGTGAATACACAGATATTTCAAGTGGAAAAAAGTAGTATCACTTTGTTGCAGATTTTGTTGTAGGGTTGTGTTGATTCGTCGTCATTAGGGACAACACCTATCTTGATAATGTAGTTTAAACTTTTTCCTTTTTTTATGCCAACTGTGATCAAATTTTTGAAAGTCGATTTAATGTTTGGAATAAACATTTCCCACTCCCTACAAAATGGCCATGGTAAGTTTGTTGACGTAAAATATGCTGCAGAAGAAAGCACTCTGGAGTAATTAAGGAGTGTATATAGAGGGCCTTGATTGGAGCATTTGACAGAAAAAGTAAAAGAAGAGGGACCTGAAACGAAAATAGCTACTGTTTATTGGTTTGAAGTACCTTGGTGCCTGTATTTCTGTATTGGTGGATTTAGGACATTGTCGTTTTTCTGAAAACATACAAGTGAGGAACGGTTCCTGTGGTCCTAACATAAACTTCATTACTTTCTAATTTTAGGTTTCCTTTAGATCGTGAGGGAGCCTTGAAGTGTGTTATTGACGCATTACATGATCGTGACGTAGTTGTTGGGACCACTGGTATGCTTTCAAGGGAACTGTTTGAATATCGTGAGGCTATTGGCCATGGCCACGAAAAGGACTTCCTAACAGTTGGAAGTATGGGTCATGCCTCAGCCATTGCTTTGGGTATTGCAATGCAGAGGCCTCGAAGACAGGTACTGTAATTTACTAACATCCAAAATTAACATAGATAGTAGATAGCAAAGATAATGCCAGTAGTGGATAGGAAATTTTTGCCGTGTAAAATAACACGTAGCAATGCTTCGTGTGCGTAAAAATGTTATTCTGTTACCTTGAAAATTTGAAAAAAAGAGTATTTTGGTAATGTAGTTAACCAGCTCTTTTGTTACTTTTTCGCTCCTCTTTCATAAAAGGCAGTGAATAATCAAATTGTATTTTACAACAAGTTGAGAAGTATCTCAAGATACCTCAGCCCTAGAGCACTTAACCGAGGCTAATTTCTGCTGGCAAGTTTGATTGTTGTTTTTTTTTAATTTTTGTATTTTCATTGCAAATACATATATTAAACAAACAAACAACACACACACACACACACACACACACACAAATATATATATATATATAATGTATGTGTGTGTGTGTAATATGTGTCTTTGCGATGAAAATTTGTTTTAAGTGAAGGGTAGCCACCATCACTGGGTTTGTGTATTTTGTGTAAGCCATAAATACACCCAAAGTTTAAACCAAATGGTTGTAACTTGTCATGACCATCCTATCGCAACCAATGTAAGAAGCTCACTAAGTTTCAGCTCACAGTTTATAACAAAATTCAGATTGTTGTGTTTAGAAAAGGATGCTGTTGCATGTAGAATACGTTAATCTACAACTCTTTTCTTTTCATTTTGACTGACGTTCCTTTCCATAATACTCTCTCTAGGTCTTCTGTTTAGACGGTGATGGAGCAGCTATAATGCATCTGGGAAATATGTCTACCATTGGAAGACATGGTAGCACAAACATGAAACACATCGTTGTCAATAATGGCGCACATGACTCGGTTGGTGGGCAGCCCACTGATGCTCTTCGCTCAGATTCATTCAGGATTACTCAAATTGCACTTGGTGTTGGTTACAAGCAGGTAATGATTGCTAGGAGTACTTCAAGGAATTTCATGTTTTAGATAACTGGTGTGATCAGACAGCGAGAGTAATTTTTTAAATTCACTTACAATATAGTCTAGATATACTTCCTAAACGAAATTCAAGGTCCATGACTGCCAGTGCATATCATAGTCTTCGTTTATCTTGTCTAGCATCGCATGGGTACTTGATCTTTCTCCTTACACCTCATTTAAGTTTAGGATAGCAAGGGTTAATTTGGGGGTTTAATTGCTCTCATTTTGTCTAAATATGTTTTTGGGACACACCAGAACCGCGATTGTTTCGTTACTTAAGGCCTTATTCAAGTCAGTCTAAAAAATTTAAGACCCGTGGAAATGTAGAAGGAAAAAAGTGACATTAATAGACCTGATATTAGTGTTGATTAGAATATTATACCGTTGCTGACAGCCAAAGGTTGTTTTTGTTTTTGTATTTTGATTTTAGGCTTTACTGGTGAGGCTGAATAACATGCTAAATGTTTTAAACATTATTTTGAGTAATATTATTCTTATTATTTTGTTTATTTTTTGTAGGCATTCACCGTTACCACCCCAGAAGAAATTAGAGAGTCTGTTGAAGCGCTAAGGAAAATGGAAGGCCCAGCTTTGCTTGAAATAAAAGTAAACAAGGGCCACAGAAAAAACCTTGGTCGTCCAACCCGATCCCCCATCCAAAACAAGACAGATTTCATGCATTTCTTGGCAATTGACTGAATACAGTCCAAAGGGCCTGTTTGACCTCCCATTGTCAGCAGGTTTCAGGTCGCCAGTTTTCAAAAGTGGTATGCCCCCTGGCCCATTGGGCGACACATTCGCTGCAGTAGGTTGTAACTGCAATGTCGGTAACCCTGTGTAGTCATAGTAGTACAAAAAGGTCTGTTCTTATTGTTTACTAATATGAAAAAAATTTACATGCAATATTTATATGAATAAATTTATTAGATAAACTTTCCTTATGGGCATTGCGATATTGTATGGTTGTTGGAACACCTTTATGAGCTTAGGTATATTACGAAAGGTATTATTTGGTTTAGTTTAATTATCTGAATGCTCCCAGTTCTACAAATGCGGATTTTTCATAATTTGATTCAAGAATTTGATTTTCTGGAAATTGGTCTTCAATACTAAAAAAAATATTTACATTGATGAGTACTATCTATTCATAAAAAACAATCACCTCCAAAGAAGCTAAACGAGGGGAACCAAATTATTAAAAATCCCCATTTGGGGTATATTTCAATTCAAGTTAAGGTCTAAACTGTTTCAGTGGGTGCAAAATGCGTGGCACCATCGCAAAAGACTTTAGTAGAATACTTCTCAGGGGCTTTATTTGTAAACCAGATTACCAAATATCTGACTGAAACAAAGCTACCGCCAGATTATTATGGTCTCTATTAGGTTATATTAACTTGACATATTAGATCCGGGACTTTTTCATTTATATTGTTGGGTCCGTAATTTATAAAGTGGACCTCCGAACTTAACTAAAATTTAAAAAAGATGACTAGATATTTTAGAAGACAAAATAATTCTCTGTGATGAAATTTATTGTAACTCATTAAGAGTGGCCTGGTCGTAGGTCAGCTGCTTGTTGGCCTTTCCTCATTTCGTCGGATGTGCGCACTTAGACTCGAAACAACCTACAGCCAGTTTTGGTGAAGTCGCCTAACAGTGGCATTGAACATAAGCATAAGAGAAGTAGTTAATTCGAAATTTCTCCATTTTGATTAATATTTACGAGTTTGGACAAGTTATCTGAGCTGCGCAGATATCTTTTCGAGAACAAAGGTCAAATGAAATAGTGCATTCTTGTTAATAGCAGAAAATATATTTTGAAACTGCTTGCAGTTTTGTAATAACTAAACAGTACAACCCCACCAGTTCCTCTACCATATTTAATTTTATATGGTAAATTCGTGCATAATTATTTGTCTCCAGTTATACATTTTGTAGTATTTACCTATTATTGTCATCAACTGCTGTATCCGTGTGTTGAATTTATCACTGCATCAATAAAAAGAGAAAAAAATCCAGCCGATTTAAATCTTTCCAAGCATGTAATTTGACGTTTATTGTCGGTTGTTTTCAGAATTATTTTGCAGTTTCCTAGAAATTCCATCATTTATAAACATACCTCATGTGATACCATGGCACTTTTTAATTGATTGCAAACTGGAATCTTTAGGGACAGTATTTTGATAAAAAAATTTGATGGATTAATTAGTAGATTATATAGAGTAGTAGTAGTTATGCAAGTTGTATGTTGTTTAGAATTAGTGGTAGATAGTAATATTTTCGTACTAGGTACAGTGATTTAAATAGTTCCAATTCGACCCTGGACCTTCTTACAGGATTTAGTTAAATGATTTTGCGTGATTTTGTCACTTGTGGGTGTAGTTGGACTACTGTATGTATGCACGTCCATTGTTTGCTTCGAGACTTTTTTTCCGGTGTTATTTTGTTTTCTTAAACTGCACGAATTATTTTATCATTTTGTTGAAAATGAGTAGTAAGCAAGACAAAATGCATGAACCGTCGTGTCAAGAGTCAAGATATGTTGTACAACTACCACTGCACGTTTTGTATTAACAGGGCATTTGAACAAGAGTCGTAAATATATTTGTGATATGTCAGTATATTAAACTGCCGCTAAATCACATGAATACATAACGATGTTTCTTATTGTCTTGCCTCTTCTGCTTAATAGGTACAAATAGTGCTGCTGCGGTCGCAAGAAGCACAAACATGGCCAATTATTCTTGCATCGGTTTGCAGCCAATAATACTGCCTTGATATGTACAATGCGAACACCATTTGTGTCACACTAAATCTCAGGTGAAGCTGCTTCTCTAAAGGATCTGATTTAACTGTTCCGTATATGACATAAATGACCAGCGATTTATCTATAAGTCCGATAGGGGCTATGGAAATTATCTCCAAGGTAACCTATTTACCCAAAGTTGTGCAAGGCGATCGATAGAGGACGTAAGGCATCTCGGTGGAAATAAAATGAGAGATCTGTTATCTGCACTTACACGTGACGTACTTGGGATGTAATGAATTTATTTGAATGTCCACCTCAATACCTTTAGAGCACGATGTACCGAGTTTCTTCTGTCTAGTCATGATAACTTGTAAAAGTAAATCCAAAGGAATTTAAATGCTTGCTTTATAAATGCTTACAAATTAAACTTCTATTAGAAGGGCTCTGATTACGAATTATGGCACAATTTCGCGCAAAAAGCTGAAAATGCGCCAAAATTAATAGGCACGAAATCTAAACAAAAATAGCGTTTTGAATCAATGAAAAAAAATGTTTTTTCATGATAACGGTGGAAAAAATATACAATAAGCGTTGGTCAATAACAATTGTGTTTGATTGACCATCGTGTTCATCGTTTGGCACTAATCTGTCTTGATTTGCGTTTCTTGCAGCAATATTTGCAAACATTGTTGTAATATCTTTCGCCTTTTCGTTCTTTGATTTCGTACCAGAAGCTTTGGTTCTTTTTGACAAAGAGGGTTTGGAACGAGTGGTAGATGTATTTTTTCGGTTCTGCAGTCGGTTCAAATTGGACTGATCATTGTTTGTGGATCCAAAGGTTTCCATGATTATAACCTCTTCTGGTTCCTCATATCTTTCTTTGAAAAGTATTTTTTGATTAGTTGATTGCTCTTTACTGTGCCAGGCATTCAAACTATTAATGAACAAGCAATTTTGAGGCTTCCTTGGACCAAGGGAGCTCCTCGGTAATGAGTTTAGGTTAATTTGGTGTCGATGCGCGCCCCTCTAATAAATACTTAGAAATTCTAGATATTTCCATCGGTAAATGACCCACAATTCTGCTGACATGTTTTTTTCGCAAATATATCATAAGGATTGTCTTCATATTCACAAGATAAATCTGAGTCGGTCGGTTCCGAAACTGATTTTTAAAAATGGAATCGCTTAACAGCTTGTACATAAAGGATTTTTTCTCGAGACATTGTTATACTTATCCATATAANCAAACTATTAATGAACAAGCAATTTTGAGGCTTCCTTGGACCAAGGGAGCTCCTCGGTAATGAGTTTAGGTTAATTTGGTGTCGATGCGCGCCCCTCTAATAAATACTTAGAAATTCTAGATATTTCCATCGGTAAATGACCCACAATTCTGCTGACATGTTTTTTTCGCAAATATATCATAAGGATTGTCTTCATATTCACAAGATAAATCTGAGTCGGTCGGTTCCGAAACTGATTTTTAAAAATGGAATCGCTTAACAGCTTGTACATAAAGGATTTTTTCTCGAGACATTGTTATACTTATCCATATAACGTTGCTCAAAAATCCAAAGTATTGAAGACGACAAACTTTGTCGTTGATATTGTTTTTTTGATACACCAAAGCCATTGGTTGGTTTCAGGAGGGGCATCCGGCTAAGAAATTGCTCACTGCCAAATTAAAGTCCCTCTGAAGGGCACCGTCTGAGCCCCAATTGCTTGGGAAAAATGACGTAAAAACTAAAAAAAATTGGTTTTTTATACACCCTCCATCGAATGTCTCTTTTATTCTCTCAAATTTATTATGAAATGTTTTTATCATCGGACGTCTCCATAACGGACTGCCTTGTCAATCTGTCAAAGAATCCAAAGATGTCATGATACGCATAGTACTTAGCCCCCTGATCATAAATACAGGTTACCAAAAATAAGTTTGTTTAAACGCGAACGTTTTTTAAACTTAAAGTAAAACAGCAAGATCTATTCCAAAGATAATTTTCCAGATAGTTTCAGTCATAGCGCTAATGAAAAGCATTTTCGCAATACTAAGGAATCCGCAAAATTCTTCAAAGAAATCATCATACTGTATGTTGAGAAGAAAAGAAAGGAAATGCGCCGATCTGATCAATCTGCACTTTTGATCTGGGACGTTTTTCGAGGGCAAAAAGCAGAACCCGTTCTAGATCTTTTGAAAGAGAGTAACATTGTAGTCGAGTATATCCCGAACAAGATGACGAATTACTACCAACCACTGGATTGCACGAGAAACAAATGGGCAAAAGAATACATGAAAAATAAATTCATTATTTGGTATACCAATGAAGTACAAAAGGAGTTGGACAAAGGTACTGCGGTTGAAGACATTAACGTACAGTTTCCTTTGACCATGATGAAACCGTTACACGCACATTGGGTAATTGAAATGTTCAACGAGCTTACGTCTGAGAATGGAGAGAGCGTAATCAAAGGTGGGTGGGTCAAGTCAGGGATATATGATGCTGCAATGCTTGGATCGAAAAACTTGCCAAGTATAGATCCATTTCAAGAAATTGAACCGCTGGAAGAATGCGAAAATTCGATTAATGAGGTACTACCCACAAGATTGTCCACAGAGTACGATAATGCGGACGACCAAGAGATATCAGACAGTGAAGACTCGGACTCTGAATGAGAGATTGAATCTGAAGATGATAGAAACGTATTTGGTGTCTTAGAGAATGAAAAAGAGATCGAAAACGATTAAGACGATTGAAATCCTTTTTTCGTTGATATCTAATTGATATTTCATTAATATTTCGTTGATATTTCGTTCATATTTTGTTGATATATTATTGATATTTTGTTGACATTTTGTTGATATTCATTTTTACATATCAAAAAACTTCGGTAACATAGTTAATTTTGTCTTTCAAAAAATTGTCTTTTTCCCTTTGCGCCAAAATTAGTACGCACAAAATACGATCAAAGTGAGGTGTGCCAAAATTAGTAAGCNAAGATGATAGAAACGTATTTGGTGTCTTAGAGAATGAAAAAGAGATCGAAAACGATTAAGACGATTGAAATCCTTTTTTCGTTGATATCTAATTGATATTTCATTAATATTTCGTTGATATTTCGTTCATATTTTGTTGATATATTATTGATATTTTGTTGACATTTTGTTGATATTCATTTTTACATATCAAAAAACTTCGGTAACATAGTTAATTTTGTCTTTCAAAAAATTGTCTTTTTCCCTTTGCGCCAAAATTAGTACGCACAAAATACGATCAAAGTGAGGTGTGCCAAAATTAGTAAGCCCCAAAATTTATACGAATAAGGTATGGATTGGGGTTTTTTTTCAGCCATTTTTTATTTTTCCAATATTACGTAATCGACATTATTAGATGCTCATTATTGCGCATTTCTCAATGTGTGCAATGCTATTGTTTGTTTGTTTATTTGCCTTTCCTAATCCCATGAACGTTGTAGAACATTGACTGCGTAAATATGGCACTGTGAACAGCGTGCAATATTTCTACAACTTCTTGCCAATGTTGCCGTTGGTGTTAAAGCTACATGTACAGTAATTATACTAGTACACTATCGGGGACTGGTGATAGTCCATTACAGTACTTCCTTTGGCTGTGGTTTGAAAGCCATCCTAATTGCATTTAACTCTTGCTTAAAAATGCCACCTAAAACTCGTCGTTCGTAGAAGAACTCTCCAGATAACTTTTGCAACATTTGTGGAAATTGTACCGTAGTATCTTGACGTAGGAAGTTTTTCAATGTTATTATCAGTGCCTATGAAAAATACTGACTGCAAGCCAGACCTGGATAAGACATGAGCTCCTCGAAATTGTTGTGTCTTGTGCTTTAGTGGACTAGATCACTGGGCGAAGGGAGACAGGAAGAAGATGTCCTTCGCTGTACCTGTGATCTGACGTGAGCCAACTGATCATGTATCAGATTGTTATTTTTGCTTGACTCGGTTTACCCATGGAATCGGGAAAGTGAGGAGATTCACGAGCAATGCAGTAGTTAGGTCTGCCACTCGACCAGTGCCACATGATGATCACCTGCCGGTACCTGGCTCCTCACGAATAGAGGAAACTCCACCCTTTTAACCCCGACCCCAGCGATTCTCCATCTGGATCCAGCTATGAAGCCCCTGACAGCAAGGTACACCACATAACGCAACCCAAACTCAATGACCTCGTGCGTGAGTTGATGCTTTCTAATCAGCGCTCAGAAATACTTGCATCACAACTCAATGAGTGGAACATGCTGGATCCATTAACGCGGATAACTGCGTTTCGCACACGCAACCAAGAATTAGCCAAGTTCTTCTCAATGACAAATTATGTCACTGTATGTCACTGTGTCGATGTTGTTGGACTGATGAGCAGGATGGATGTCGAGTATACTCCAGACGCCTGGCGATTGTTTATTGATCTGTCGGTCACGAGTTTGAAAGCTGTGCTGCTACACAACGGGAATGTAAGTCCAAGTATTCCTATTGCACATGCTGTTGGCATGGAGGAAACGTAAGACACGATGCAGACTGTCCTTGACCTCGTAAAGTACCAGGAGCACAAGTAAGCCATATGTGGTGATTTCAAGGTAATTGGACTACTGCTGGCCTTCGGGGTGGATACACGAAGCACAGCCGTTTCCTCTGCCTTTGGGGTAGTCGAACTGACGATCAGTATTACAAGAAAAAGGAACTGGCCACAACGAGAATCCTTCGTGCCTGGAAAGCAGAACGTCAAAGCCAAGTCGTTAGTGGAACCAGAATGTGTTATGCTCCCTCTGTTACATATCAAACTGGGTTTGATGAAACAGCTTATCAAAGCAATGGATTGGGAGAGCAAAGGATTCAAGTACATAAAAGAGAAGTTCCCTAAGATCTGTGAAGCGAAGTTGGAAGTAGGAATATTTATTGGGCACAAGATTAGAGACCTGATCGTGGACGACAAATTCATAAAGCTCCTAGGTTCGAAGGAGGTGAGAGCCTGGATGTTCTTCAAGGCTGTAATTGCTAACTTCCTCGGCAATGCGAAGTCAGCAAACTTTGTGCAACTTATCAATAATCTTCTTCGAGACTACACGAAAATGGGCTGCCGTATGTCATTGAAACTCCACTACTTGCACTCTCATCTAGACTTCTTCCCTGACAACCTTGGAGCAGTCAGTGACGAGCACGGAGAGCAATTTCATCAAGCAATCTCGACAATCAAGCATCGCTATCAATGCCGCTGGGATCCTGCAATGTTAGGCGATTACTGCTGGATTCTACACAGGAAACCACTGGCATCCACAGCCGAAAAGCAAGTCGTTTTTTCAAACTTTGACTTTTTGTCGAATTATATCCTTGTATTGTACATGCTGCAATACAAGGCAACTGGCTATCGATGTGTGATTAATGCCTATAATTACTGAAGTCGTTTGTATAATGTTGTGCTACTTTGTTTCTTGATTTTCAATTACAAATAGTGGGTTGTTAAAGTCAAAGTTTGAATTCAATATATTTATGCATGTATTCTACACGTAAATGTACATGTTTCATCGAAATAAATTAGTTTACACGATGGAAGTGTGTCAACGAACACCAGGTTTACGTATCGACCGCCAGAGGTCGCTAATGTAAACGACATAAACATTGAATAGAACATCTCTGAACACTTTGAGCATCTCACAATCCCCAAGGCAATATGTCAACTAAAATGTGTCATTACGTAATTTCAACATTATTGCATAACACGAAAACTACACCAGAGATAAAATTGTTTTTCTTCCAGATTCGGAATCAGCACCCCCAAATTGCCCAGAAAATCAATAAGATATTAAAATCGCAGAAAACGTTTTAAAAAAATGTTGTCCAGTATTATCAATAGGTCTTATTTGACTCACCAGACCTGTTTTTCATAGTGCTTACTTTGTTACCTTTTTTTACTCCTCAGTTGAGGGCAAAAATATTTATTTCAAAGGATTTGATGGGACTTACGAATGGCAAAGGACCAAAAGGAAGAAAAGGGATTGAGGGATTAACAATTAAGAAAAATATTTCCATATTGGAA
>RDPX01000249.1:1181950-1193987 GCA_003991215.1 Morbakka virulenta
ACACTTTGAGCATCTCACAATCCCAAGGCAATATGTCAACAAAATGTGTCATTACGCAATTTCAACAGTATTGCATAACACGAAAACTACACCAGAGATAAAATTGTTTTTCTTCCAGATTCGGAATCAGCACCCCCAAATTGCCCAGAAAATCAATAAGATATTAAAATCGCAGAAAACGTTTTAAAAAAATGTTGTCCAGTATTATCAATAGGTGTTATTTATCTCACCAGACCTGTTTTTCATAGTGCTTACTTTGTTACCTTTTTTTCCTCCTCAGTTGAGGGCAGAAATATTTATTTCAAAGGATTTGATGGGACTTACGAATGGCAAAGGACCAAAAGGAAGAAAAGGCATTGAGTGATTGCATGAATTAAACAATAGAACAAATGGTAAAATGAAATGGAGTAGAGAGGACAGACAATTAAGAAAAATATTTCCATATTGGGAACCGCAAATAATGATGATGATGATGATGATGATGATGGTGATAATTGTACCTTAAGGTGCTGGTTAAACCTGTTGAACTTGATGTCAACATTTATTGATTCCTTCCTATTCTGGCGCCCTTCGTTTGTTCTTGTATTTTCTTTCTTTTTTTTTCTTGCCTAATATTATTTTTTCTTAAAATAAGATCAATTCCTTTAATGCGGTTGCTGTGCAGTGCTTTTGACACCAATGCGGCCTGCTGGGACATCTTTTTCGTGATGTCGTTATTCTGCCACCTCGTGTGTGAGATCTATCGGAGGCTGGCTTTTCTTGCCAACTCGAACATTTTCTTTCGTTCCCTATTTGTCACCGAAAAGATTCTGTGTAATGGCTATTAGGTCTATTCAAATACTCCTACTTAGGAACCCTACAATAATTTACCAGTTGTCCGAGGAAGAGCTTTATTGTGGGTTGTTTTTCTTAAACAAAAACTGCAGCAGAAGGAAGTTATGACATACCGAATGCAGAGGGATGCACCAATCTTAAACATTGAAAGCTGCGGCCTCGATAAAGAGAACGAGGTTCTAAGGGAATATTTCTCTACCATTTGTTTTCATGGGCTTGTTACTTGCCTTCGATGGAGTGGAGTTAATTGAAGTTTTTTTTGACTCAAAGATGATGGAAATAGAAGAATTAAAAAACCTTTTGCTTTTGAGAGGGTAACAAATTAATGGCCGAAAACCTGTGCTCATAACCAGAGTTTTTTGTTGCATACCAAAGCGAAGTTAGAGTTGTCAAAACAGCAGAAGCGGGAATAGAAGTGAGTGTCAAAGCTACCATTGTCAAAACAGGAGTACAAGCGGGAATAGAAGTTGCAAGTGAGTGTCAAAGCTACCACGCTGCAACGAACAGATCCGTGACCCTGATTGAGGGATGGCTCCCTGAAAATGAGGTGATAGCATCGTGGGCAACAATTCTTTATCCGGACATATTCATTTTACTTACAGTTAACCCACCTGAGATAAAAAGCCAGGGCCAACATGATTACAAAATTTCGGAAGGTTACAGTTCGCGTGTGGATGGATGCCCTCAGCCACTGTTTTACCACCCAATATCTGAAACAAGCAGGTATTTTTTATTGAAATTAACAAGCAGTCAATCGCAGAATATCTCGGATGTGTCTGGATTTGTTTGAAGAAAAAGGTTAATAAAATACATTTATATATTAATAATCTTTTTTCTGATTTGTTCCCTAAAGTAGTTAACATCATTTTGTTTGACTTATCATTTTCATTTTTCAGTTGATCTTTTTTAGTTTTGCAATTTCAATGGATTGCAAAACATTATTACCTGGCTATCGCAGGTCTTAGAATTATGAGAGTTGTTATCGTTATTGTTCTTGGTAAAAAGTTGCCGAAAACTTTTTCGTTAACAAGAACATTTGTTTGCAAATTTGCTAAGGCGAAGTTGGCTTTGTGGTTAAAATTTTTTTTGATAAGGCCAGCACCGTGGGCTGTGGCCGATATTTTTTTCTCAGGGTTTGGAAGTAGGTAATTCTCTCAACCATAAAATTAATGTTCTATCCTGTACACGCTAGCTGCTCATTCGGTCATAAAATCCAGACACGGCCTGCTTTTTGAAGATAGGGCCATAGCACCTGGGTGAAGCACAATGAGGAAATCCAAAAAGAGGATATTAAAGACTGGATGCCGTAATTACATTTATTAAATAATATTATAAGTAATAAAATATTTTAAATCAAAACTTATATTTCAAACAACCTTATTTGACAATTTATTCTTTTAGATTTATTAATAGTCACAGGTCTTCAGAAATTTTGATTCTGGCAAACTTTGATCTGAGCAGAATGTATGGTCGTACTCAGCACATGCAGGTTCAGTCTTAGACCTACCTGATACTATTGGGTTATTACTTTCCTTGACAAGCTCGCGCCTTGGCCTTTCAAAGATTTCTGGTACCCAAGACTTGGGGGTGGTGTGGGGTTCTCTTTAGTAAGCTTTCCGTCGACAGTGACTGGAGCATACCTTGCCGCTTTACGTAGAAGTCCGATACGCTCCTCGTTTTGTGATGTAATTCATCAACATAATCCATTCTTTTCTTTTTGTCCATATTTTTTCATAAGATGGAAACCTGTGTAAAGTGAATGGTGCTGGAAAAAAGTAATCTTTCTTTGGCTAAAAAATTGTTCACCCAGATGTTTTCTCCATTTCTTCAATATGTAACGATTGTGGGTGCAGCCAACAACCGAACAATTTCCATTAACCATAGTTGATATCAGAGCTTTGTACTTGATAGAAGCTTTTTACTTCATAAAAGCTTTTTTGAAAGCTGTTTAAATATGACAGAACATATGTGCTCCATGTGCTCTTTTGCTCTGCAGTCTTTTTATTCTTTAACTGTTCCCTTTATTTCTGTGTCTTATCTTTTAGCTATATAGTCATTCATTGCTCTCCTGTATGTACCTCCATACCGTAATATTTGATGATTCTATCATACCTTCAATGCTGTAAAATCCTCTACTACCTTTTTTCATGAAGCCTCTCAACAATTCTTTTGGATGGAGTGCTTTATGCATTCATTACCTTCCTAGTACATCTATCTAATTCTTCACTATCTGGTTTCCTCCATACCAGAAAGGAAGCAGAGTACCACTGAAACAATTCATGTATTAATTGCTTTAATCCAGTAAGAAAATCGATGCAAAATTGAAAGAAACAAACCAATGAACTCCACACCACTGAAGCAACTATCAAGGCTTATCAAAACCAATGAAATGTTTCATCTGGAACCTCATTCCTTCTATCCAGACTGCTGTCTTTAATTTTTAAATGAATTGGTGTGTTTCATTGTGAAAATAATGGTTTATATTCTGCTATATTCTGCAATATTCCCAATACATCTTCCACTTCAAGATCTTTGTGTTTTTTCCCGGATTTTGATTTTTCCTACTTCCTTTTTTTTGCTCAAAAAAAACAGTTTTGAAGTAAAATTTAAAGCATTTTCATCTAAGTATTAGGATACATCATAGAAATTAAAGTATACTTCGGTGTAAAAGTAATACTTTTATTATTATTACTTTTGATTCATAAGAAAGAACTTGCTTTAAATTCTGTAAAGAATTAAGGAAACATGTGTAACATTCCTTCTATGATGTCTTCAAAACGTTAAAGCAGGTATTATTTTAAATTATCTACTTATTAATTAATGTGTATCATTCGATTTTGTTTTTCTACCTGAGATGACTCCTTAATTTTCTTTCGAAAAACGTATGTATCAATCGACTTGATTTGGTACTTGACATGACTTCTTAATTTTCTTTCGAAAAATGTATGTATCAATCGATTTTGTTTTTCTGCTTAAGACGAATTCATTTTTCGAATAAAAATTAAGACGACTTCATAATTTTCTTACAAAAAATAAGCTTTTTAGCATTAAAAGTTTACTGTCAGAATTAAGTTTTTTCTTTAATAAAGTTGTCTTTCATTTCACCAACAAATATGGTTTCTACTCCAACATACTTATCTAAAATTGCTTTATCCATTTTTTCACCGTTACTCATTGTTGGGAGCTTGGCAATAGATTTTTAGTTCAAGGTAATAAGCTTTTTATTCAATTAGGGATATTTCCACCCCTTTATTTGAAGTGTGCTTCAAAAGTTCTGAGGACAATTTTAGCTGCTTGATTTGTTAGTGAAGATTTTAGTTGTCTTTGACAAAGCCGTGATGGACATACTTAAAAAACTGTCATCACTGTGTTGGAAAAAAGGTGTGGCTTTGCTTCAAATGAAGTCCGAAACCAGAAATGCCTTTCTTTTAAACAGTTCGAAATTGGACTATAGTATTTAGAATATCTGTTTTCTTTTGTTTTATTTTCAGTTGTAGAAGTTATCTTTGACGTACTGTTACTTTGTTAAAAAGGAAGAAGTCTGTCTGATACTTTGCCAGAACTTCCAATGATCCTGTTTTGTTTCCTCTTACCGGATTTGGTGGAAAGCTTGTTTAGCTATATAGTTATGATTGTATAGTCTTGTATGTACCTTTTTCCATCTGTTTTCTATCTTTCCCAGTTTTTTTTAAGCTAAGTTAACTGTCACTTTCTTTTATTTTCTATTGCTCTAACAATTTTTTAACCTTGATTGTTTCTTCTTTATCAGAAGCTTTTTGGGTTTTACCAATTTTAATTGTTGATTTCTCGATTAGCAATAAAGACTGGCGTCACTTACTTTTTCACAAAGACTTCTCAAGGTGTTCTTCACAAATATCATACTGTGTTGATATAACTGCTCTTGTATCAATTTCCGTCGTTAGTGAATCATAAACCTATTTCTTTGTTAACGTAATTTTTCTAATTTCAGATATGCAATAGTTCTTGAAGGAAACCCTTGACGTCTTAATTTCCTTGTACAAGTAATTTAGTTGCAATCGCTAAGTTAAAGAACGAAAATAGATTCGGTTGAGATGGCCATTTCCTGCTACATGATTTTCACATAAACTAAATTCACCAATTTCCTGCAGTTATTCATAGATTGACCCTTTGCCATTTAAACCCGATTAAAAATAGTTCTTTTCTCTTTGTATCGTTAAAAAACCTGCATTTCAATCATCCGTCATACTTTTATTCAGAAAGGTTTCATTAAGGAAGCATAACAGGTACCCACATTTCCCCAGATAACGTTAAAAATCTTCATCAAAAATATTCCTTAAACACCTATAAACGTCTTTATTAAACATCTTTGTTAAACATTTAAGGGCATATATCTTCGTTAAAAATCGCGTTCAACAATTTCAACAATATCTTCAAATATCCTTAACAAACATCTAGTTAAACCATTTCAACAGGATCTTCAACTATCCTTAATAAACATCTTCGTTAAAAATTGCGTCTAACAATTTCAACAAGATCTTGAAATATCCTTAATAAACATCTTCGTTAAATATCGCGTTAAACCATTTCAACAAGATCTTCAAATATCCTTAATAAACATCTTCGTTAAATATCGCGTTAAACCATTTCAACAAGATCTTCAACTATCCTTAATAAATATCTTCGTTAAAAATTGCGTCAAACAATTTCAACAAGATCTTGAAATATCCTTAATAAACATCTTCGTTAAATATCGCGTTCAACAATTTCCTGTATTTAATCAAAATTTTATGATTTGTTGTTCTTTTCAGTTTAATTAAAGAAAATGATTCTACGATTTTCCTTAGTTTTAAAGGTTTATTTTATACATTCATTGGCGTTCATTTAAAAAAATGGATACACACTCCCACTTTCCCTTCTAGTTGCTCGGTCTTTTCGAATATCTATTTAGAAATATTCTGATTATTATTTGTATAGTTGTTAATTTTATTTCATATAGGTGTTCCTGATGAACTAATAATGTCATCGCTATTATATTTATGGAAATAATACGTAAGATTTCATAGGTTATGGAACTCATTTTTTATATTTTGATATGCTTTCTTAAATCCTTTCCTTTTAACTATATTTCTATTTGTTAGTTTAGGCCAGCACCTAAAATTGTAAGCCACCAAAAGAGTTTATATACAAAAACTATTAATGATACATTGCTACTCTAGCGCAAGAAAAACTTAAATTAAATTTGTAGGCAGTGCACTGGAGTCTTGTTTTCTTTTCCTTTATTAAATTGAATGGGCATTTTATTGTTCCGTTTTAACACCACAGCCCACTTCACCCCTAATAACAGTAGTCAATAGCTCAAATGTTTACCTGAATGTGTTTTTTCCACGCTGCTTTTATACAAGTCCAAAGGACATAAAGTAAGTGACCTTTACACTAGCTTGGAGTCAAACGAAAATAGGTAATGGCTCGCCACTATTCAGCCATTATACTGTACGCAAGTACTACAATAATATTTTATTTTCTTAGGTTGAAATGAGCAAGGTTACTACCTCGAAAGATAATCATATGCTTCAAGGTTAAGCCTTGCTTTTCCTTAACTAATAATGTTTTGTTGAATTATACACTAAGCAGTGTATTGTTTGTGGGTCCACAAATGGATTATACACTTTTCACTTTCAGTGGCTTTCTGTATTTAAAAAAATGCATCATGATAACATTATATACAGTGGAACCCAAGGTGGCGACTACCTTCCTGATGCGACCACACCCCCAACACGACCACTTTTTCAAATCCCAATTTTTTTCCTTTTTAAACTTTGTAAAATGTCTTTACTAACGCGACCACCCTAGTTCCCAGACCGCGACTAGCAAATAATTAGTCCCAAGCGCATATTCCAACTCCCCAACACTACCACGGCAGGGCAATTAGCGCCTGGAGTGACCGCGCTACCTAATTAAGCCTATGACTAACGACAGTAAATGGCGCTTTACAGTTGAGACCAATAAAAAAATATTCTTCCTCAAGCCAGTTGATGACCTTCAGAGGAAAAAGTTTTGAAACATAATTTCAATGGGTACCATGGTCTTATCCATATTTTCAAATTGTTCCAACTTTGTGGTCGCCATTTTAAAATGCTGTTGCTATAAGCGGCCAACTAGCTCTCGCATGCGCGGCGTGCGGTAAATTTAAAATTCCGAACAGGTTTCACTTTCAATTCATTTTGACAATTAAGGGTTGGATAAAACAAAGAATTCTCTTGCAGCCGGCATTTTTAATCACTCATACTCACATTCCTTTCATCAACCTGTCGATTAGTAGACTCCTGAATTAATAACGACCGCTAATCATAGCGGCACTTTAATCAAGTGTGTCCATTGTTCGTGATTTTTACTCTCATTATGCCTCAGTGGGCCTTTGATTCAAGAAAGAGACAGAGAATTCGCCGGTTCTACGGGAGACCTAGAGTTCAAGGCTTCAAATGGTTGACTTGATCATTTCAAAAGTCGCCACAAAATCAACATGGACGTGCTGTCGGGAGATAGTGGTTCAGTAAACGAAGAGACGCTAATGGAATGGAAGGAAAAGCTGCAGGGTATCATAAGAGGATACAAACCGAGAGACGTTTTCAATATGGACGAGAGTGGCCTATTCTATCGTGCCCTGTCAGACAGAATATTACGTGTACGCGGCGAAGAGTGAAGACGGTCGGTTCGTCGGTTTGTCGGTCTCGTTTTGCATCAACATGGTCGGAGAGTTTGAACAGACTTTAGTGATCGGCAAATGCCAAAATCCGAGGTGCTTCAAAACATTAACATTAACCGCCTGCCAGTAATGTGAGAATACAACAAGAAAGCATGGATGACCACAGGGATCTTTTCGAAAGGGATTAACGGTTTCAATAAACGTATGAAGCGTCAGGATCGTCACGTTCTTCTTTTCATGGATAACGCTCCAAGTCATCCGAAGGACCTCAACCTCTCTAACGTGAAACGTGTGCCACTTCCAGCAAATACGACATCGCTATTGCAACCATTGGACCAGGGGATAATCAAGGCAGTGAAAGCTCATCATCGCAGGAGCCTTCTACAAACGCCCCTGGCCAAAATGGACAAGGGGGAGGGTGTTAAGAACATTTCCAAATGTGTGTCTGTCCTCGATGCTGTCAACTGGACAGTAGCAGATGTCGCCGATGTCTCCCCCACTACCGTAAAACGCTGCTTCGCAAAAGCAGGCATGACGAATCTCAAAACGTTTGTGCTAAACAAGGACCCTACCCATCTGTTAACCTCCATTATTATCCGCTGTAATGTTCTGCAGAATGGACTGTGTGAACTTTCAATGTCGCAGTACAGGCAAAGTTCCATATTGAACTTGTTAAAGTGAAATTCTAGCTGTGGACTTTAATTCAGTCTTGCCCGCATTGTGTTAGCTCAGTTTTTGATCATTTATGAACATCTATGGACTTTCATTTTTATTATCATGTGTCATGATGTGCTCTTAGCTTGTTAAATTATCAATATACTCTTTTCATGGGTATCATTTTCGTAACAATTTTATGTCAATGAATTATTGAAGTCTTTGCAGAAATGTGCTGCATTTTGTGATCATGCATTCATTGATCCGGTAATCATAATTAAGGTTTAATTTAGGCTTGTTTCTGATTGATGTTTAGCTAGTGCAAACAAACTGTAAACAAATCGGGTATGTTGTTATTTCTTTGTCTTGAAAGATGAGCGAATGCGTGTAAAAATCTGAACCATATTGAGTGTAAATTTTATAACAATTTTATTAAAATGTTATTTTTATTACAATAAAGAGAGTATAATGTAGAATATTGTTTAATTGTTTATTTCAATATCGATCCAATGAACAGTTTACAGATGTACCAGCAATTTCCATTAAAATGATCGTTGGGTTCGGGCTTCTCTCATGTGCTACCCTCATCCAGAAGTGAGATTGGGATCGGTTAGTAGAGGCATATCTGGGGATGGACCAAGGCAAACTTGGAACCGGTACATGTCAAACTTTTATCGATGATGACATCATCAACTATGGATCATATCTATCAATGTACCCGGGTCGGGATACCTGCTAACGCTCTCTGATGCTCTGGATGTCTTCTGCCTCCCTCTGAAAGTTGAACTAACATGATAATTAACGTTGCAAATTGCATTTTCCAGTAAGATACCAGTTTTATTGCAAAACATGAGAGACCTTTCCCTACCACTCGGTCAAGCTTGGTGGATGTTTACTGAACCGTGCACGACGATCTCGTTCCGGTTCAGTTTTCATGGAGGTCGGGTCAAGGTGACGCTGCTGACACGACCACCTTGCTAACATGACCGTCTGGGGCTGGTCCCGTCGGTGGTAGCGTTACCGGGGTTCCCCTGTATCATTTAGTAGATTTACCAGCCGTCTCTTTTCAGAGTGGTAGTAGTTGTTTCGTGTGGTTTTACACCTCCTCCTGCAACCAGTTCCTGAAATCTCGATCACACTGCAATATGGTCCGGAAGCCACCCTCCAACGCAGTTGATGGGCACCACAACACTAGATAGTCAGTGGTTTGTGGCTACAGGCCGCAACTGGGACAGACAGAAGAAGGGCATATGGTCCATCTATGCAGGTTAGTGGCATTCCGAAAGTGTCCAGAGATCAGCCTATTTGATGATGCACGCTACCCACGGTTCAATCCGTCGAAACTTGGTAGTTTAGCTGTAGAATTTCCCCTTCTGAGAACGTTACTGTTCCACTCCTCGCACTGGTCTGTCCTGGTCTCGCTATAGTCATCTACAATGGGTTTGTAGAACGGTTTCCTGACTAGAGGCAGGTTGTAGTGGGTGCCTGATCCATTACTATTTTCAATGGTGCTCCAACCGGTATTTCATCCAATCGATGAAGAAACCTTTCTGTCCCCATCTCCCTTCCTACCTTTGGAGGAGCAATATCTGATATGTTTGGTAGGTAATATAATTGTGTAACTTGTGTTCCTGTAATCGTTCTCATTTGGGCACGGAGCTGTGTATCAACCTTTGAGGTGTGACTGCTTAAGAAAAGTGAGAGAAGTAACTCTCTGCGGGCCAAGTCGGCTTTTGCGACCTATATATATATATACAAAATAAAAAGGTCAAACGTGTCTGTGTTGATGGACTTAAAACGATTTAGGTATAAATCGGAATTATGAAACTCTCACTAATCATCCTCTTTTCACAACTTCAAGCAGACTGTATTTCAGCTTGTCACTATAGTGATCTCATCCATTTTTTGAATTCATTCATTCGCTAACTTGGTTTTCTAACCACAACTTTCTGCAACACGATTTAATTTAAACGTTCTCTTTATAAGTATTGAAGTCGTAAAGATTCCTCGTACCATTGTTTTACTTTTTGCCTCTTTTACTTAACCATCGATGTTTCCCCTTTGGATACTCTATGTATATCCCATTTTCTGCCTTTCATATGCATTTCTATTTATTTCACATCCACCAAAGATCGTTTTGGGAATGAAAAATTCTGTATATAAAGAGTAAACTTTCTTTTGTAGATCTAGAGAGATAGAAAAAGTCAGAGAAGAGATGGAGCTCAAGGACAACAATTAATATAAATAAATATATGTACTTAATGTGTCAGGGTCTATGATAACAGCAGTTTCAGACGAAGCACATTCGTCAAAACATATAAGTGTAATTCAAAGAACACTAACTTCCAAGAATGAATGACTATACCATCGATGAAGCTTGACCACTTTTCCTTAATTTTTTACTTTGGAGTTATCGCATTTTGCATTCCAGATATCGAGTTTTTGCATAGTTTTCATGAAGTTGGTAACTACCTTCACACATTTTCCTTAATGATGAAGAGCCATGAAAAAGATGAAGCCACAAAGTGTATGGAAGTTAGAGGGATGGGGGGGGGGGAGGGGGGAAGAAGAAAAAGAAGAAAGAAAAAGGTTATGACAAGAAATAAGAGTTGCTCTTGGACTTAAAAAAATCATTCAAATCATATGGTGGAGGAAAGTATTTAGAAGCCAAATAATTTCACAACCCTGCTGTCAGAGGGAAAATATTATATTCATGGAAAGATTTATTACAACAAGAAGCAACAACTCCATACGAAGGAAGACCTTAAAAGAAATGAGTCACATAGGGTGTAATAAACTAAGCAGAAACATGTAATGACAGATCATTGGAACACTTTTATGATAAAGCCAATAGAAAAGTCTACAAAAATATTTATTTGTATCTGTTTGCCAAACTAAGGATTTCTGTGAATACCGAAAGTTTCTCTAAAATATTTAGTAAGCGGAATCTCTGATGAGAAATAGTTCGTCATATTTTCTTTTTGTTCCCCCTCGTACTATTAAATAGAATCAGAACTACATGTATACATCATCTATTGAAATAAATGTCGTATAAATATTTTTTCTCTATATTAAAGGTTCTCCGTTTTTTTAGCGACCTCTGAGTCGCAAGCGACACTCTTATTTCAGTTGGCGATGAGAAAAGGTCGGTCTAAAATTGTACCATTTAGTAGCAACCAGTAAAATGGAGTTCTGTACGTAAAGAATTCGATCTATAAATACCCACTTAAGGGTAATAGATTCTTTAAAAAGCTTAATTTCTTAGATTGGGCCATGTAGCAAAATCCTCAAACCTATCTGATTTCATTAAGCAATAATTGGGGGACCCAGGCTTTGTCTTTTTATTATCATCATTACTTAGTTTTAAATAAATCCTCAGTACGCATTTCTGTCGGTCTGAAAAACGATTGTTTTGATGCGATTTACTTTGATTGGCATTAAAAGAGAACAAGAATTCTGCAATACTTGTAAAGTGACCCGTAAAAGGATAAGCCAGTACTCTCCCTATTGACCACAGTCTGCTTGATTTGTCGGGAATTTTAAGACAATTATTTATTAGTCGGAACTTTTATGTACGTTTAATCATTAAAGTAATTTTAATACTTACAAGAAGCAGTAGTCCTTGACCACTTTTAAATATACGTCTAACACTACATTCTCAGAAAATGAACAACAATATCCCAGTCTGCCCCCTGCATAAACCTTGGCTTTGGAAATGTCTTGTTTCAATGTTATCATCCCTTATAAAGAAGCATAATGCCAAGTATTGAAAGAGCTCAGAGTACAATAGAAAAACTGCTTTAAGCTCTCCCCACCACCCCACCCACAACCACCAACAACACACACCACACAACCAAACCACAA
>RDPX01000249.1:1201512-1225310 GCA_003991215.1 Morbakka virulenta
GCGTTAAACTATTTCAACAAGATCTTCAAATATCTTTAATAAACATCCTCGTTAAATATCGCGTTAAACCATTTCAACAAGATCTTCAAATATCTTTAATAAACATCCTCGTTAAAAATTGCGTTCAACAATTTCAACAAGATCTTCAAATATCTTTAATAAACATCCTGGTTAAAAATTGCGTTAAACCATTTCAACAAGATCTTCAACTATCCTTAATAAACATTTTCGTTAAATATCGCGTTAAACTATTTCAACAAGATCTTCAAATATCCTTAATAAACATCTTCGTTAAAAATCGCGACGATAAAAATAGATTTCTCCTAGGGGTATATAATATTTATAGGTTTTACTTTGTTTTTGGATAAAACTAATTACCGAAAATTGCAGTATTTGGCATGCTGTGTTATTTTTTGAACAGTATTTTGATTTCACTGTAATCGGAGGGAATGGCGAATGCGAATCCGCACCGGCGACCCCATCTAAATGGGATTCAAGCCAGTGGAAGAGAGAGTCTATTTTCTACCCAAAAATGGAGTTTTGCTCTACAACTTTAAATATTTGTTTAAAAATATTGCCTTTCAGTTGGATTTTTTGTGAAAACAATGCCTTTCAAGCAACTCATAATACGTGGCAATGAAAAGCCTGGTTTTCATGGATCTTTCGTGCGAAGCTTTAAAATAATGATGATGATGCTGCTCCTGATGATGATGATGATGATGATAATAATAATAATGATGGTGGCGGCGGTGGTGGTGGTGATGATGATGGTCAAAATGCAATTACGTCCCTCTATTTTGTTTGTAACTCAAAATGTCTATTTTTTTTAATTATGGAAGTACCAGGTCTTGTTATTTTTTTTTTGCCAATGTCCACAATATTAGGCCTTCTCACTTCTATCTTTCTATCATACCAGATGCTAACCTCAAACAAGATCTTAATTTCATTATTTTCCAGCATCTCCTCAGGTCATTGATCGTAACAATTTATAGATCAATCGAAAATAAACAATTCACAGATTTCCTAGTACACGACTGAGGTCAGGTCAGGTCAGGTTATTATCTCTCTTTTTATATTCTAACTAGGGTAGGTTCTAGCATTCAATTAAAAGGTACATCATGTTTTCATCCATTGCTCGACAATTCTGCATTTTGAAGTCATTTATTTTTTCATGACTATATATATTATCTGGTAGATAGAACCTGGTTTTGGGCAGTCATTAGCAATCCCCCTGTTTCTCTGTTTCTCTTTTTTAGCCATTTTTGGTATAGAATAGAAACGTCCTTGTGAAAATAGTCCTAAGGGGGCTGTTTTTTAAAAAAACTAGGTGACATTAAATTACTTATGGTGTGAATCTAATGGGATGCTTGTCTTGTTATTGTTTAAATGTGGTCTTGACATGCAAATGAAGATACTTCGTTAACTTAAAGCATCTGAGGCTTTTTTCCTGCCCAGTGATGGAAAATCGGTTACGGGAAATTGATATTGCACTACGTGAGTTCTATGTATCGTGCTCCATCGGGGAAAATGCCTGCATCTCTTTCAAACATTGCCCGAGGGAACTATGTAATTGCTTTAGACAGCCAGTCACTTTTGGTGACTAGCTTTCTTCAGCCTATCGCACAAAAAGGTAGCCAGGTTTCCTCAGTCTATTAGATAGACTATCTCTAACGTCTCTTTGTTTTTAGTATTGAATGAAAATCACACTTGCTTTCAGCTTTCTTATTCTGGCCCCTCTGGTTCAGTTGAGTGCGGAGGAAAAAGCTATATACCAAAATAGAAGTTATATTAATAGCAATTTTTAAGTTTAGTCCAACTAAACTTTTATTTTAATTCAATTTCTATTTATTTTTCCCCACATATTCCTCGTTCAAGAGAAAAATGGCGTGTTTAAAAAGGTAACGCCAACACATTGGATCGTAGAGCAGATGACCACAAAAATATAGGTAAAAGAACTTCAAATCACAGACTGATATGTACATTTTTGTTTATGTTAATTTGCGTGTACTGTAGGTTACAGTATATTTAGGAAACAAAATATTAAGCTATATATGAAATAGTGTATAAACCTGCGCCACTTTAAAGGTACTTGTAAACTTATTTATCCCACTTTAGCATCTCTATGTACTGATTTTTTCTGAAATTCCTAAGGAATTTGAATTACGTAATTTGCTTCGAATGGCAAAATAGCCTCCTGGATAATTCTTCTGCCGGTGGCCATGTCGGTTAATCGGACACTGAGTAATGCAGACTATCCAAAGAAATCATAGGCAGTGGTTTGAACCCATCCAACGTTTTCACTTATTTTTCTTTATAAGTCAAAATTCTATTTGGAAATTGTTGCATTGCATTTGTTCGGCATGGTTCTAATCTAGAGAGATTATTTGCAGTAAATGAGAGAGAGTTCCCTTTTAAACTTTAAAAATTACCATGAATAGATTTTGTTCTGTCCTAAGTGTAAAATGTCTCCCATATGTGGAATCCATAGACAACTGTCAAAGCTTTCGTTTAAGTTTGGCTACATTTAACTGCCTCAATTTCAACACTCGAGGCAGGAAAGTCCACGTGGGCATGAATGATTGAAATATACAATAACATTATCTGTAGAGAAGAGATCCTTAAAATGTCTTAACACTTTCTTCCCGCCTTTTCTCCAGCCCTGTTAGTAATGGTTTTGAAATTGAAAGCACTTGTGTCCCATTGTTGTTAAAATGTACTGGTTTCCAAACTGCTCTGGCTATTTCACTATTGCTCTGGCCAGATATTTTTTCTCGATGGCAAATGATACTGGTCTTAACTCCTGAAAAATTGCTTTGACCTAAGTTCGAACTTAATACCCAACTTCAAAGTCTTTCAGATAACCTAACTCAGCTTTGAAAAGATCGGAAAATTAGTTGCACTAACTCTAACATCCGTTTGTAATTGTATATCAGGTTGGATGTATAAGAAAATGGTTTTGATTGTACCATTACTTGAGGTATCTCCAGCATTCAAACCTATTACTTTGTTCAATGAAACTCTCTTAGCCTTTATGACAGTCCTCTCCAAGAGGCACAGAAATTTTTGACACGCTATAAGTTACAGCATATCCCCTTTTCAATGCAGGACGTTCCCTACTTTCCATAAACGTTTTAAGTACAGGAATGTTAAGTTTACTTTTGGCTTTGCAGGTTCAAATTGAACATCAGGGTATGGATATACCTGCCTTGCATAGTTCCTTGGCCGCTCTTTGGCAAGGCGTAGCACAGAGACTCTCACACCTTCCTGAGTGACCTAACTTTCATCTTGTTGCCCTCATCCTGCCTGAGTAGGGCCAGGGAATCCTTGGGCGTATGGACTACCTTGGCGAGGTCACTGGCCGGTATGGCTACTGACTGCTTTGTGAGCAGCTCCATAGATCAAAACTAGACACACCGCTGGTAACTGTAGTTGGCGCTAAGAAGAGCATCCGACTGTAGCAATCTACGCCAAAACTCACTACGAATGATATTCAGTAGTACATATCAAATTATACTGGATCAATCAAAGTCCGGGTCAACAACAGCCACCTTTTGTTCGTGTAACTAGCGAGGGAATGAAAATTGTAGACATGAAAGAAAAACACTGCAGAGAAAAGGGTATGATTTGAAGGCAGCGTCATTCAATGTTGGCATTCTAATGGGTAGATCAAGAGCGTGGTAGACCTCATGGAGATGAAGAGAGTCCAAATCCTATGTTTACAAGAGATGAAGTGGAAGGGGTAGAAAGCCAAAGATAATGGTAGTGGCTACAAACTATACTACCATGGCACTGATTGTAGAAGAAACATTGTAGGCATCGTACTACATTCTAGTCTGATAAGAGGGGTGGTAGAAGTGGGTAGAGTGGTGAATCGGATTGTGACCACGAGGCTTGAATGCAACGGGCAGTTGGTAAGCATCATCCTTGCATATACACCTCAGACAGGCTGCGATAGCTTAGAGAGGGAGTAATTCTGGAGAGAAATGGTTAGAACTTTAGCAGGAGTACAAAAGGAAAAGCTTGTGTTCATTGGCGCATATCTAAATACAAAATTTGGAGAAGGCAACTCAGGCAACCAAGATGTCATGGGAAAATATGGTTGGGACATACAAAGTCAAGAAGGCCACAGCATAGTAGATTTGGCCACGAGGATTGAACTGGTGTTGCTAGACACTTCTTTCAGAAATCCGGAGAGCAAAGAATAGAGGAGTGGGAGTAGGGAACTCACTATTAAGTTATAGCTGAGTCCCTCAGTCGCAAATTTCTTCCACATTGCATTCNGAGAGGGAGTAATTCTGGAGAGAAATGGTTAGAACTTTAGCAGGAGTACAAAAGGAAAAGCTTGTGTTCATTGGCGCATATCTAAATACAAAATTTGGAGAAGGCAACTCAGGCAACCAAGATGTCATGGGAAAATATGGTTGGGACATACAAAGTCAAGAAGGCCACAGCATAGTAGATTTGGCCACGAGGATTGAACTGGTGTTGCTAGACACTTCTTTCAGAAATCCGGAGAGCAAAGAATAGAGGAGTGGGAGTAGGGAACTCACTATTAAGTTATAGCTGAGTCCCTCAGTCGCAAATTTCTTCCACATTGCATTCCCAATTGCATATTCCATTTTTGTTATTGATTTGATGTTTGTTGCTGTTATTCATAGGCAATAAACATTATGAAAACAAGAAGAACTGATGATGGGAATGTTTCCCGAAATATATTTCTCAAATTTGGTAGAACATAATGTCATAAAATGGACTGTTGATTTTTAATAAAGCATCAAAAACGACTTGTCCCTGAATATTTGACTTTTAAATAAAGAGTGCCTTAAAAGGTGCTTTTTATTTAAAAGTATTATTATTTTTTTATTGGTAATCAAACTATAGAAACTAAAAAAACATTAAGCAGTAATTACAGTTATTAGCAAAACTTGCACATTTAAGATAAAAAGCCTACAATTTTACCAATATTCCGGTAAAAATTCCTACTAGGAAAATCTTGTTTAACAACTTGCCGTTCTGATATAAATATTGTTTTAACGATTCTCCTTGCAATTCTTTACCTGGAATCAGGTGTGTTTTTTAAAGTCAGGTCGTTGTTCTATGAGAGGCTCAGTGTCACGAGGGATAAAATTAGTTTAAAGCCTATTATGAAATTCTGACAATATACACTATTAAAGAGAATGCCATGAGAATGTTGAGTTTAACGAACGTTTTAATGAGATGCTTACGATTGTTATGCAAATGTTGACTTTAATGAAGGTTCCAATGTACTGTGTACAATTTTTACGCAAAGGTATACTTCACTGAACTTTCTAATGACCTGTTCATGATTTATATAAGAGAGATTTAGTCCAAAAATTCACTACCTACTTAAACAGCAGTAGAACACACCTACCTTTTAATTAATATTTGAAACTTGTGTTTTCTGCTTAGATTTCTCAACAGCAGTTCTTCTCAGATTAATAGCAGGGTCCAATTTAAGATAAATCAACGATAAATTGGTATTTTGGCATACATCAAACGAGAATAACTGTTTACCTAATAATCCTGAAAATTCTGAACTTTATGGACTCAGATGAAGCCATAGATGTAAGAGCTTTATCATGTCATAAGTCGTAAGCTTTTTCTGAGCTACGTTTCGAGAGATACTTCTCCCATCGTCATGCTGCTGAAATGACTAGATACTAGGCTATTTTATATTTTGGTAGTGCGGACGTGCGTGTAGACAGGGAACGAGATGTTTCGGGACGTGGCGCCATATCTATATCGTGTTTGTTGTGTTTCTTTCTTCAGTGCTGGAAGCCATATTACTGGAAGGGTGTAGGATATACTGTTGATGTGATTGCTGCATTGCAGTTAATGGATTGTTTCTTTTATTTTCCTTGTCTATAATTCTTTTATTTTCTTAGTCAAAGGTATGATCCTGTGTCCAGCAGTGCTCGGCTATTTTGTGATTCTTGGTGTCACCTTTCAGAACAACTCTCTTGAGTTTTTTTTCTCTTTGACCTAAGGAACGCTTTGATTCACTTATGTAGGAGGCAGTTGTTTACCACCTTTGTGAAAAGAATTTCGTTACTTATGCGATACCTAACGCTCTTACTTGCGTTTAGATTTGCCTGGTATTATATTTTTAATTCATTGTCACATTCAGTGAAAACCCAAGCTTGCCTTTTATAAAAAGTACTTACAAAATGTTTGCTACTGGCTGGATGTCTCAATTAGAAAAATTTATAAATACCCACAGTAACTCTTTAGGCTGTGTTTGCTCCGGCAACATGGCCAGAGAGGTATGTCTCAGAAGCTCTGTGCTGCACTGATGAGCCCACAAAGGGCGAAACGGTATTGTCTGCAGATTGAGTAAATACGCATGCAAATGACATTAATCCTCGAATGCTATCTTTCTTTCCTTCCTTCAGCAAATAGATAAGCATTAAAAGAAACCTGTATTTTTGCTTTTCATACAACAAAGAACCCAAAACACGCGAATGAAAAAAATTAAAGTCTCAAAGAATAAATAGTTGATCTGTATTAACAGAACTTGAAAAGTTATGCAGCTTCGTGGAGTGTTTGATTTGTGCTAGAAGTTTACTTCATGTATGCCTTCGCTCTATTTTTACTTATATACTTATTTTTACCTATCGTGCATCTAAGCTGATATATGACAAAAATTCATCAAAACGACTGACGTCAACGTAAGGAAGAATGAAGAAGCAAGCCTGCAGCGCTGTCCATAAATGTATTACTAGAAACGTGTGTAGCCCGTTCAGCAACTACTTTCAAGTGAACACGAACGTTCGAGTTACAAGAAATAATAACTTTTCAATAAAACATCCCAAGATAAAACTTGAAATCGGTTGTCAATCGTTCTATTACCAAGATTGTTGACTTTACAATGATCTTCCGTTAGAAATACGTAAAGAGGAAGATTATAAAAATTTTACTAAGAAGTTAGGCATGATTTTTAAATAAAATGATTTCAAATAGCACCTTTGAATTTTTAGGTTTTTAGATTTTAGTGATTAATTCCTCTAAATTTCCACTATTCAATTTAGGCTCGTTTTTCAACATTTTCAGTGTCTTACTATGTGCTAATAGTCTTAGATCAGCCCTAAAGCAGTCTTTTAGCTTCCTATTCTCAATATGTATTTCCTTTTTCCTTTTTGTTTACTAATGTGTCAAAACATTTTGATAGCAGTTAATAGCATATTTTACAGTACATGTAAAATACTGATGTGTTTATATGTATATTTTACATATATGTATTGTATTCTGTATAAACATTAATTTAATAATAATAATAATAATAATAAATTTAATAATAATAATAATAATACCGAATATACTATGCCATGTGTTAATTCGTTTAACTGACAAAGAAGTAAATCCAGTGACTTTTAGCTTGTATTACATTGGGGTTTTAAATTTTTTTTTTTTGTTTACAATGAAATTTTCTTGTTGTTATGTGTTAGTAGTAAACAAACCCTAGAATTATCTGTTGTCCTATTTACGATTCCTACTGTATTGGCTCTAATAAACTCCAGGTCTTCCTCCAATAATTGTTCCACCGACAGATAGTCCAGCTGAGGCTCATGTACTCATAAATTCCTTCCAATGCTAATAATCTAAGGGCAATTTGATTCATGTTTTGGTGGTGTGCTGAGATCCCTTGGACTTGATGATTTGAGGGTTTGGTGACGTTTCGAGCGATCCTTCTCTCCCCATCGGATGATTAACTTCAACAGTTAATCAACGAGTTAATACAAGCAACATTTGCCGGCAACAGTGCCGACGACTTTTAACATTTAATTTTTTAAAATGACTTTAGATATGTAAAGAACACATTCATTATTATCATTATCCATAGCCGTTCACCCTTAGATGCACTTTGTTGTTTTTCACGATACGTTTTGAAGTTTCTTTGTTAGTTCCATCCCTCTTAGCGCTATAAGGAGACAAGTTTCTCCATTTCTTTATCCATCTATCCAGTTTTCTCTCGGTCTTTCTCTGTTCCTATTTCCGATTACCCTACCTGGCAGAATGGTATTAGCTAAATAAAGTTGGTGCTCATAGAAGAGAGACTGCCGTGCTCTGGAAGTCTGACTGTTGCTAAATAGACTTGTGCTTTGGAAGAGAGAGTGTCGCCGAACATAGCTGTGCTTTTGATGAGACATTGCTGCGAGTCAGCTCTGTACTTTAAAGGGGAGATTGCAGATAGACGGACCTGTGCTTTAGCAGGGCAACTGCTGTTGAATACATTTGTGCTTTACCAAGGAGACTGCTGTTGAACAGGTCTCACTTTGGACGAGAAACACAAAGAAGATGCCAGATGCCCTTACCCTGTAGAAGGAGAAAGTAAGGAGAGCAGTGGATACTGAAAAGGGGTACTTCAATTAAAACTGTTTAACCGGGAATAAATAGTGGTAAAAACAACCTTAAGTATATTTTTAATGCATATTACTAGCAACTAGCTTAAACAAATATAATGCAAAATAGCCATTTTGTCACTATTTTGAGAAACAAAGCATATAAAGAAATCAAAAAGCTGACGTGATAGGGCATTTCTGATTGCATATTTGGAACCAACATCCCAAAATTAGAACAAAATGACCTCTTTTTCAAAATAATGGAAAAAAAGTTTTTTTCGTTGGCCTGTATTATAATAAGTTTGATTTTGTTGACCAGTGTTATAATTAGCAAAATATAAAATTATTTAATTTAAAACTTGTTGTAATATATATAAAAAAAAAGGTTCTATTTGACTCTTAGCCTCCGAATTAAAATTACACAAAATTAAAAATTTTTTCCTGTTAAACTTTTGTAGAGTAGAGAGTAACATTTGTTAATCCATTTTTAGTGCCCGAGTAAAAGTCGACTAGTGTACAATTTAATTTTGGTTATTTTAATTGAAACCCACTTAAATTTTTTTCTGAAACCCAATTATAATCTCCACAGGGAAGAAAGACTAGCCCTTCCCTTCTAGTGTTCATACAGTGTAGACAGATTCAAATATCAAATATAACCCAAATTGATGTTTTCGATTTGCGCAAAGGGTTTAATTTGATGAAAAATTTAAGTTTTGTTCCACATACTGTCTCGATAAAAAAATCATAAAATCCATTATTAAAACATTCACAATTACGGATCAGCAGGTGTACCGCTCGCTGAGGGACTGAATGTGACGAAAATACAATTTTGGGTGATTTTATGCGTTATTCAAATTTGATTGCGGTACAGATTTTGTAGTAAGAAATATAAATAAGCAAAACTTTTCTGTTTTTCATCAGAAAATATTAATCTTATTCGTTAAACGTCTTGGCATTCAACATAAAGTAACCATGAATGAAGTAGGATAGCTTCAGTTGTAGCATTGTAACTTCAAGGGTTTGACCCTGAGGCTTAATTGGCACAGGAACAAAGGTGCACACGAAATTCTAGTCGCTTTAACTCAAACGGAAAATCATATTGCATTTCTTTTGTCCCCCAAACCATGATATCTACCAATAACAAATAATAATTCTCTCAGTAACAAAGTCACTCAGATGTAATAACCTCATCAGACTGATTTTGGATTTTATTTTGGAAATTTTTTATGATGGATGAGAGAAGCTGGTAAACAAAATAAAGTTTATACTTGGATGTAAATTGCAGAATGTTTGCAAAAATGCAACATTCATTATTTAAAGCATCAACGGAATAATGTAATAACATTGATGATGATGATGATGTTAATGATGAAGAAATATGTTGAACAACAAAAGAAAAAAGTATTTTCTTATTGTCTTCATTAATTTCAGGCAACTAGTTCCAGTGCAAAAAACACGCACTTTTTTTCAAACATTATTTTGACGTATTATGCAACAGCGTATAGTTGAACTGTTTTAAAGTATTAAGAAAATACCTTTAAAATGTGCACATCTCGTTAGACATTAATCNAATTGCAGAATGTTTGCAAAAATGCAACATTCATTATTTAAAGCATCAACGGAATAATGTAATAACATTGATGATGATGATGATGATGTTAATGATGAAGAAATATGTTAAACAACAAAAGAAAAAAGTATTTTCTTATTGTCTTCATTAATTTCAGGCAACTAGTTCCAGTGCAAAAAACACGCACTTTTTTTCAAACATTATTTTGACGTATTATGCAACAGCGTATAGTTGAACTGTTTTAAAGTATTAAGAAAACACCTTTAAAATGTGCACATCAAAGTAAAAATACAATAATTCAGAGTTGTGTCAAGATTTAGGTACTTTCTGGTAATTCTGTTGTTGGACCTTGCCTTAAATCTTTGATACTTTGGTCACTTCAAGGACCTCAGGAACCATCGAGCTCGATTCACTACTTGGGCTTGAAAAAATAAGGTTTTCATTTATTTTACTTCCAGCTCGTCATCAAAAGTGGTTTCCCCACATTCTAATCGGCCTTCATCTTTCCTCCTGTCTTCTTGTTGTCTCCATAATTCTGCCTGCTTTGATAGTCTTCCACGTGAGTCTTCTAGTTTCTATTTTGTATTCTCCACTATTCTATGTGGTTCTCTCTCCAGTTTGTCTTAGAATTTTCACAGTCGTTATCTATCTTTCAATATGTTACCAGGAATCCTCCTTATATTTCTTTTCCATGAAGTGTCTGTTTCTATCCTTTTTGTACTTTCCTTTGTTGATGCTGAGAACAATTTTGGTACTTTTGGTACACAGTCCTTTTGGAATATTTTGACAAGACTGCCACTGGTTAGGAAAGCTATATCACTTAACAGCTCCATATCACTGTGGTTTGTGTAGGCCTTCCAAGATATTCCACCACTGTCACAAGCATGATCATACTCATTACGAAGTCAATGCGTAGAATAAAAAGGAAAGAGGAAAAACTACGTCTCCTTCTTACTATAAACGTTGGTTAAACTCTTTGGTCCTTTTCCAAGCTGCCCTGATTCCATACGTAAGGTTGATGTACATTGCCTTTATGACGTTAATAAATTTCTCTGTTATGTAATAGAAATTTCTGTTTTTAGGGGCATTTTATGTACATTGTCAAAATGTTCAGTGTCTATGAAACTCACCACAAGCACTGACTGGAACCCTAAGCTTTATTCAGTCAAGTCTCTCAAGAAACCATTTCTCATCTAAATATTTTCCCTGTGACGCATGACAATAATACACACCCAGTTGTCAGAATGGCCTTCTTTTTTGAAAAGTTCTACTAGTACTTGTCTATTCCATCTAGAACATCTCTATGTGAGTAAATAAATTTTCCAGCTATAAAATGAATGATTTCTCACTTAATGTAAGCAAATCGCTCTTGAACCCATCTATTCCGAGGGTTTTGTTATTCTTGATCTTTTAAAAGCGTAGCCCATTCAACACTTTGTGACCAGTCGTATATCCATAGAAAGTGCTCTAGGACACTTTAGGTTTCCCCAATTGAATGTCTTGTGCACACGGACTTGTTCAGGACGTCGTTACAGTGTATTGCCCATTTTGCGTCTCGCTCTCCTTCTGTCTCTACTGATTGACAGTTTCTACGTTTGAAAGGTACATGGAGATTACTAATTTTTCCCAAAAGGTTTTTTGGCAACTTGAAGTCTTCCTACCTTTTATTTCTGTTTGCTGCTTCTTCTGTCTTTTATTCGAACCACTTTCATTTACGTTATTCTCTCATCTTGGCTCACTTTCGGACGCTTTGGCATATCAACTTCTATCAATTTCTTTCTACCGCTTTTACATCTCAGAATTTTATGGGCACATTCTATGACGGTATTTTGGAAGGTAACTCTCTTCTCTATGAGGTTTACATCTTTCTGAACGATAGATAGTCTGTTAGAAAAGTCTTGAAGGAGTATGTCAGGTACCCTTGGAATCAACAGTTTGTCACTTGCAAACTTCTTGTGACTCTCTCGTCTCTTCAATATCTTCAACGCCAGCCTCCCCATAAAACCTAGCAGGTAATGATCGAAAAAGAGATCTACCTTTCTGGAAACTTTAACTTCTAGAAAAGATGGTTCTCATTATGTGTTAGTCCAAATATAGTAAATTTTATTCAGCTTACTGTTGTCTTGAGAACTCTATGTTCCATTTGTGAATCAACTTGTGCATATAGAAGGCGCTTTCTGCCCTAAAACCATTTTCACGACAAAAATCAACAATCCGCTTTTTTAATTGTCGTTTATCATTGCTGCAGGTTCAAATGCTTTTACAATGCTGGAAAGCTTTGTAAGGAAAGCATCGAATTTTGCAATCAAATCACCAACAATCCAATCCAGTTTGTAACTTGTAAGTTGCCTATGGTATTTTCCAATTAGCTATAGAATTTTCCTCTTATTTCTTTAGCAGCTCAGCTTATTGTGTTGGTGCATTTTTTAAACTGTTAATATTGATTAGAGGTGTGCCTTAATTAACAATAATAATTTTATGTGCTACAGGCTTCCACCTTTTCCCATCATATAGGTACAACATTGTGATCCTTTCACTCGTTCGTCTGTATTGACCTGTCCTTTATATCTCACCAACTCATAAAAATGCTTTTGAAAAGCCAAAAATGCTTTTGAAAAGCATAAGAACATTCTTTACTGGCAAACATAATAAGTTAAGATACATAAAAAGGAATCTTAAAATGCTTTGTGCTGTCAAAGTTACTCCAAGGATACAAAAGGTGGACGATGATCAAGGCGATGCAAGAAAGATTAAAGTAATGCATGCGTGGTGTCTTAAATGCATCCCAAAGGATATTAAGTGAGAAGAGTAACGTTGATGTCTAAGCTATGTGCAATGAAGCAAGATTACTGTTAAAGGTTATATGAAAAAGGCAATTAAGGTTAGTTGATCATGACATTAGAGAAAAAAGTATTGAAATACTTGTCGTGGAGAAAAAATACCGGGAATAAGAACTAGAGGCAGATAAAAAATAACATTTATGGAAGGTTTAACATAGTAGCTTACAATTTAACTACAAATTCGTTTCTTAATGCTGCTTTTGATAAAAAAGGTTTACGATTATGCCCATCAATGTCAGAAGCTAATAGGGCCCATGGAAAATAAAGAAGAAGAAGAAGAAGATATTTCCATTTTCGAAATCTATTATTGGAATGGTATTAAAAAAATGTACCACTGTAGTACCATCCTGTTTCTCCAGAAAGCCACAATTTACCAAGTAAGACGTGTGAGCATCTTCAAAAGACCGGGGACCCTCACGATGAGTAGTTGCATCTGTTGAACACCAAATATGTTTGTCTGTTATCGTTGTTTTGATAGTATCTAAATTTTCATCAAAGACTTCCTTAAGATAGTTTTTTCGTAGAGAAGACTCAGAGTTCTTTGAACCTTTCATTTATAAAGAAATTCACTAAAATTCTCACTCTTAATCTTTTAAAACAAAATATTTGCAGCAGAGAGAGATTTAGTTAAACCAAGATTATAAGCGGCTTGACTATTTTGTACAATATCATGTAACATGTATCAAATCTATTTTTAACATGATGTCTGCATACATTTGTGTTTTTGTCTTTTTATGTGTTGCAGTATCTGTCCTCTGTCACTTACTCTAACTTGTGCATTATAGGCAGTGCAAAATAACACTTTACCATCCGTAGTCATGCACGTAAATGCCTTGCATTATCTTCTTGATTTTGTATATGTTGGTGTTTTTTCTTTTCGCATCTAAATTGTAATCTTCTTCTGAATTCTATGCAGCGATAGAAATTCATTGCTGCAAAAAGTATAACGGGCACTAACCCACATACAAATGTTCTCCACAATAACAATTTAGACAGCAATAATAAAGAGAAGCATCCTGAGGAAAAAGAACAAAGTATGGATTTTTTTGTTCCTAATTTGTTCCAAAATATGAGAGCTTTGATTAAAAATTAGCCAAAATATGGGGGAAACGGCTGAAATATGGAGCTTATGGCATTTTTATGTAATCATAGCAAATCCGCTCTTTAGTAGTGACACTGTAGGTGAAGATGTTACCTGTGTTGTACTTACAGATGTACCAGCTCTTGCTTAATGTCTTAAAAGTTGACCATTTAAATGATCTTTTGTTCTTTAGAATCTTTAACTTATATCATTGAGTATTTCAGTGACTTTTCATACTCCAAACTCTGCTAGTGCCTTCACCATTTCGATGCATATTCTGTCTGGCCCTGAGGCTTTATTTCCCTTCATCTTCACAAGCGCTGCTTTCAGCTCACATGGTAGAATTCAGGAAACAATGATGGACTTTTTGATTGTTGGCTTGTCTCCCCTTTCATCTCTGAACTGCTCTTCAACATACTCTGCCCATCGCTCTGTAAGCTCTTTCTTTTTCATGATCAAAGATTCGTCTTTTGCCTTAATGCATCCGCTTGCCTTAATATTTTTGTGCGTGAATCTCGGATCCGATTTCTTTCAGCTTTCAATCTCTTGACATTGTTCATTTATCCATGTTTCCTTTGCTCTTCTGCAGTCATTTCTTATTTCACCGTCCATGGTTTTGTATTGGATTGAATCTTTTTCTAATATTCTGTCTTTTCTCAATTGCCTGTCTTTTATCTTTTGCAAGATGCCTGGTTTCATCCAAGCTTGATTTTGCTCTTTTCTTTTGAGTTGGACAAATTCTTTCCCTGTTTCTAATATTGCTTCTTTTAGGACTTCCCACTTACTGCCCTCGTCACTTTTTAGTACTTTGAATCCGTTCTGTACTGCAACTGCATATCTGGCTCCAAGCGCCTGGTTTTCACGTAGAATATTTCATTGCAATTTTGCTTCTTGAGTAGTACACTATAGTCGACAGAGTTTTAGTTTGATTGGACAAACAATTGGATTGTATTCGTTCCTGCAGTCTGCTCCAGGATAAACTTCCGCTTGCTGAACTGCATTTCTGAAACGACTGTTGATGGTAACATAGTCTATTTGGTTTTTGTAGCTGTCTACAGGGTATTTACATGTCCACAGACGTCTGTTATGATTCTTGAACCATGTGTTCATAATCACCTGATCATGTGTTGTACACCAGTGTACCCATCTTTCTCCTCTTTCATTCTGCAATCCTGGACCATACCTCCCTACTATATATCCTACTCTTTGGCTTCAAACCTTTCACGTCGTCCATCACTAGGACAATAGTTTAAGATTTGCGGTGTCTCATAGCTTCTTCAAGTTGTTCGTAGAACATATCAATAACCTTATCGCTGCTGTTGGTTTTTGGTACATGCACTTGAAAGAGCAATAAACCAAAAGGTTGCCCTTTCAGCTTGACCAACATAACTCTTTCTGCGAGGGTCTAATATCCTTAAACACATCTACTCAGTTCCTTGTCCAGAATCATAGCAAATCCTTTTTTATGTTTATCTCCTCTGGAATTTAAGATTTTGTAACCTTCCGTGTCAAAGCATCCTGTACCTGACCATCTGGTTTCAAAATAGCCCCAGCATGTTGATATTCAACCTTTCCATTTCCAACTTGACATTTGCTAGATTTCATGTTTGATACAAAGTGCGTACATTCCATGTTCAAATTGGCAGAGAAGATTTATTTTTGGACAGTATCAGGTTGACTGTCCGGTCCCACCTGTGGAACATGAGCGTCCCGACCGAGCAAGAAGTTGAAGGGTGTATTGTCATCAACTTCATTCATGCTGTTCTCGTTAGACATTAATCCGTGCATTCTCANATAAAGTTTATACTTGGATGTAAATTGCAGAATGTTTGCAAAAATGCAACATTCATTATTTAAAGCATCAACGGAATAATGTAATAACATTGATGATGATGATGATGTTAATGATGAAGAAATATGTTGAACAACAAAAGAAAAAAGTATTTTCTTATTGTCTTCATTAATTTCAGGCAACTAGTTCCAGTGCAAAAAACACGCACTTTTTTTCAAACATTATTTTGACGTATTATGCAACAGCGTATAGTTGAACTGTTTTAAAGTATTAAGAAAATACCTTTAAAATGTGCACATCTCGTTAGACATTAATCCGTGCATTGTCATGATTGTCCTTGGCAAGATATAGTGGTGGTTTGCCATTGTCTTCCACTGGCGAACGGCCACTCATATTAATGTCTTCATCTGTCCCCTCAGCATACCGCAATTAGCGTGCAGGTTGTGCCTTCATTGCCGCTGGGCTAACTACAGACTCCTCCGCCAACTCTGCCTCTTTCTGAGTTCTGGCGCTGCATTGCGAGACATTCACTCATTTCCAATAACAAGCTATTGGTTACCCCCATGTCGTTTAGTCCACCAGCTGAAGCAGTTTATCGGGGTATATCCACTGGCGCGCACAAGCAGCTACTTCGAGCCAGACATGAGAGTGGGTTACCTTCTATAGACCAGTGATTCATTCACCGAAGGCCAACTGATAGTTGCTACTGGATTGTACTCCATCTGGACGTCCCGATACTCCTGTCTTATTATACTGAAGAAAAAACTTGTAGGAAACCAATTCGAATTTAGTCCATCACACCTTACGATATAGACACAAGAAAATTTAACCCTTTCAGAAAACCCAATGACACATCAATCTACATCCACGCCAAATCAAACTACCCCCGCCCCCTTCGGCTAGCTTAAAACGACTTCCGCAAATAATAAATAAAAGAACATCTTACCTTGCTTTTAATGAAGAGTTGGTTAATAAATTCAAAGGGAATTTACGAAACATTCTCTGTAAACCAGTGGCTTTGAATCATCCTTCATCTTTAAAAAGAGACGTCAAATCACCGTCAAACGATCGAGATCAAGTACTCACTTGGTTTAACCCTCCATACATTCAAAACGTCGGCTAGTCTGAATGCGTTTCCCAAAGGAACATAAACTTGATAGAATTTTTAAACAAGCACTATAATAAGATATATATAAACAAATACTTTCAACCCAAGCTTACCAGCTGTAGTTTGTGATGACAAAAGTATATTTAAGATTTCATAAATCAACAGGATTTTTCTTCTTTAGCTGCACTACATTCTGTATTGTGCAATGTGAAACCTTGTACAGAACTCTTCACTTTGAGCGCTTTGAGCACCACACACACACACACACACACACACACACACGCACACACACACATAATAACTGTAGTTACATAAATATCTTTACTTGCTTTTCGCCTTTTCCAATCGTGTTACCTTCCGTTTTGGCAACAATGAATGGGATCTATTTCCCTACTGTACTTGAAGGCCAGATTCCTATTGTAATATTCTGCTTATTATTACCAATCGTGACCATGTCGACGTCAAGAGCTCCTTTCCCTCAACTGTTATAACAAGACAAATCAAACAAATTTTCGTTTCGTCAAAAGCTCATATGTTTCCCTCCGTAATCTTTCTCGGACATCAATTTTCGGAAGTAAAGAATAAACCTATCAATTTTCCTTACAGCTTCTTCAAATTTACTTTGTGCAGTTTAAGCTCAGCAACAATGAGTAATGCTTCATGAAATTATCTGCCCAACCCTCACTGGCATAAAACTCTTCCTTTCAATGGTGGAATTGTAAATTTTAACTGGTTTTTCTTGGATTCCCTTTCTTGTGGTGCCTTTTTTCTGAATCCTTTTAATTACAACCCATTATCAATTCCTTCATGTCTTCTTAAGGTAGTTAAGGACCTGTTCCTAGTAGCTATTCAAATTTTAATAAACCATTTTTTAAAACTCTATGAAGAGAATCGAATTGAGGCTTCCCTCGATGTTCTTTTCATCGATATTGAAATATCTTGTAGCAAAACTATTTGAACTGCCGCTTTCTTTATTGTAGTTCAAATCATATACTTTAAAGTTATCGAAAAACGTCTTTCTCAAAGGAGCCATTTTCAAAATGATCAAAAAGAATTAGGATCCCTATTCAAAGTTTTTTCGAATGTTTGAATTTGATTTAGAAATATTTGAATCTTGCAATATAACATTTTGTGTCTTAGCTAAAACAAACACTGCAAAGGTATCTTAAAGGCCGTCTATTTTTAAGTCCATCCTTCCTGTCTTTTTAAGATGAGCCTGTTTCCAAGGTCCAACAAAAACCTCTGCTTATATTCATCTTGGACTATTTTCAAGTCTAAACCTCTTAGCAAGGAAATCCGATATATTTAAACAAATACTTTCAACCCAAGCTTACCAGTTGTAGTTTGTGATGACATAAGTATATTTAAGATTTCATAAATCAACAGGATTTTTCTTCTTTAGCTGCACTACATTCTGTATTGTGCAATGTGAAACCTTGTACAGAACTCTTCACTTTGAGCAGGTTTTATTGAAACAGTAGTATAAAGGTCAAACTTTACAATGAAAAGCTTTCATTTCCTCATGTAATCCTCTATCTGTACTTCAGAGTGTTTATTTGAATTTCAGATGTTAACTATTGAACTTTCCATGTAGTAACATTTCACTTTACTTTTAATGGCTCTACAATTTGGTCAAGTCCTAATTGACTTTGTACAATAATTAGTGATAGCGTTTAAGAAATTCTTAGCATGAGAAGATTAAGGAATATACAAATTCTGAGTAAAAGAAAATGAAAGAACCTATCAATTTTAAATGATGAGATATTTTTTAATCCATGCTGTGCAAACCTATAAACAAGACTCAAATAAAATCGTGGTACTCTCAAGATTTATTCGTATTTAGATCATAACAAAATCCAAAAATACTGCAGGATAATCTAAACAAAAGAAAACAGAAATGTCATTCTTGCATGTCAGCAAACATATTGTAAAAACGAGAATTAAACTGCTCTAAAACAAGTATATTCGTTAGTCTCAACAAAAATGAACTTTTAAGCCCTAATTTCAATAAACACCGCTTTTCTACTTTGGAATTTCCAATTAATGCCAAGCTTGATGACACGGCCTTAATAATGAAGCAGGGTACGTCAGAGGGCCATTTTTATTTCTTAACAAAATGCAAGAGTATTCGAGGATGCAGTTTATAATAAACTAATGTTTAAAAGAGGATGCACAGTTTCTGCATCGCATTCCTGAATATGACTGGAACTACTTACAGGTGGTGAAATGTTTCATATTTGGGTGATATGTCACTTTGAAATTGAGTGTCTTGAGACTAAATTATTGGGATGAAATGTTTAATTACTAAATCTGTTTCTCGTTGTATTCCAATGCCTCCTCTTCAAAAAAATTGTTTATTATTATTTTGTTATTTAAAAATTTTAATTTAAATGCGATTGCTTGTATTCTTTAGGCAGCTGAGGTTATCACACTGAAATATTTGGTTTATAAATGCGGCAGACTCTCCATAATTTGACTCTACTTATTTAAAAGATCGTCATTATTCGAACAGATTTTTAGCCACCGTCAGAATGTCTAGTCAAATTGGTATCCCACACATCCCTGAATTTGATTTTTTGAAAGATTTTCCCTTGAAAGACCGACTTTTCAAAAATAGTGATAAAATGCTGTCGTGGCTTTGAAATACCTGGTTGAAGTCTGTGAAATAGGGAAGTGGACTTCTTTAGCCTTGGTCAATAACCTTTCCACGGATGGCGTCTTGTCAAAAACACCGGTGTTAGTGTTATCTTATCACCACCTTCCTCATTTACAAATACAAAGAGTGGTAAACTGTGCGCGTAGTGCTTCCGTTTAATACCATCCCCATCACCATTGCAAACGGTTTGTATCTAGGTTATTGGTTTGGAAATCTGTTTCTAATTGCATTTTTTTCTTTTGAAAATTTCAAACAAAAAAATTGTTCCTACTTCCCAGCAGACCTTCAATGGTCAGGGAGTGGGTGAGAGGAGTCTCCAGACACGACTGATTCCACATCCAAGAATGTAGGCTCGAAATGTAGTATTACAGGATTATAACATACCCTTAAAAATCTGCTATTTCAAAAACTACTCTCTTCTTTCTTTTCAGTAATGTCAAAGTTCTTCATTCTAATTTCTCTTTTGTAATAGCTTTCCTTCATTCTGGCACGTCTTAAATTATTGCGCTTTGTGCGACTGGTCTCGATTATAGCATTAGTAATAGCGATTTTCATTTAATGCCTGTAGACACAATATTTCATCTTCATACTATTGCTATATCTGCCCCACAAGATCACCCAGATCTTAGATCACAAGACCTTGAATCTTAAGATAGGTATTCCTTGTATTTTAGAGTGTCACTTGTTCTTCTTCTTCGTGTCCTTGACAACCACAGTTGGTTTGACCAATGTTTGGCGGTGTAGACAGCAGTCAGTGTTAGTTCGTGGAGGTCCTCTGGCTGGAGGTTTGGGATGCAGACAGACAGAGTGCCTCCTTGTGGCGCATCCTAGAAAATGAATTATTGGACCAATACTCTCTACCTACTTTGAGAAGTCACAGTCCTATTGTTACTAGGACTGTGACTTGTCACGATCTCTCTGATATCTTGCTTCGCTTCATCAGCTTTTGTGCTGATGATACTATCTTTCACCGCTATCTTGCACTCTGCCATTGGTTACAAGGCAACTCAGTAGGAATAAGTTAATCGTGCTCAAGATTTTGAGTTTGACCTTCAGACTGTCAGATAATAGGGAAGAAAAGGGTTGATTTTTTTCAATGCAACCAAAACACAACTGATGTCGCTCAATAGAGAGTTTAGTTCCTATCTCCCTTCAATATTTATGAACAGTCATTCAGATATTAGCCCTGATAACACTGCTCCTCATCTTATAAATTGCTTATCATTGGGGATACTTAGTTTACCACTTCCTTTTGATCTTTCTTGGGGCTCTTATCTTCCATTATAAAATGTCTGCTTCTGGAAAGGTTGCTTCTTTGTATCGTGCTGTAGAGTATTTTACCTTTGAAGGCATTTTCGATTTTTATAGATCTACTGTCCTTTCATGCATGAAGTGCTATAGTCACATCCAGACAGATGCTCCTTTTCAACATCTTAGTGTTTTTGATCTGGTTCAGAGGCATATTTATAACTTCATAAATCCAGGTATTGCTCCTACTCTTCAATCTTTGTCTCAAAGAAGAAATGTATATAGTCTTAGTCTTGTAAGTATTGTCATAGGAAGTGATCTCTTCCATCCCGTTACATTTATAAGTGTTCTTGCTGAAACTCTTGTATCTTAGTTAGAGCCTTTTTTTATCTTTCCTTTCTTCCAAGTTCCATATACTGAATGGCATTATGCCTCGTACTGTTTGCAATCATTATAAAATATTATATAAAAATGAGACTTTTGAGTTTGTGCTGTAATATTCTGACTTTTTGATAATATATTCTTAACTAACTGCTACTCATTGCCACATTTCAATTTTTAGCACACAGGCTAAACACTTTGAAGGGTGACTAAATAAGGATAAACAGTTACATATTTAAATCAAATGAACAATTTCAACTTGATCAATAACACTGGCCTATGTTTAAAAACTTTTTTTTTTCAAAGATCGAAGCCTTTTCAACTGATTTGTGTATTTTTGTTGCTCTTAATCCAAAAATGCCATCTATTTTCTTTGGTCAGGTCAAGTTTTTGAGATATGATTAGTGGTCGTTTTGACCCTTGAACAGTACTCAGTTTAAAAAAAAAGAACTGTGGCTGGCCCAATTTTTTTTCTATAGAAAACGAAACTAGAGCAGACTCAATCTGAAACCCAAATTTTTTCTGTCTTTAACTTTAAAAAACTGAAACTGAAACATTTTCTGTTTACACCTGGGTGGTCATTTGTCATTCAGCAGAGCTGAATACCAGTCAATATGACTTGAAATCGCAAGGAACAGATATAGAGCTTCTATTTAGTACTTTAGATCAAGACAGAATGAATTACTAATTTAGAAATCTCCCTGCCAGGTTTTTTATAAGTGTGGTGATGTGATGACGGAAGAGAGGGTGAAGAATACATGTCAGAAGAGAATGACCGGCCAGTGCCTCTAAAACAAGCAGATCTCAATGAACTGGAACTAAACACAAACCTCTTAAAGGAATTGGTACAGCGTCTGGGTTCTCGTCTTTGTGAGAACAATTTCCTCACACCAGGAACAACATTCTACTGGTATCGAGAGCATTAAAGATAATTTAGACAGTTCTTCACGACTCAGAGAGACTTGCCATTGCTTTACTGCAACAATATTGCGGATCCGATCAAATCAATGGTGATCAACTACGTTACTACGGACTGGAGACTTTTTATCGATTCATCCAGGAGAATCTCAAGGCAGTTCTCCTTCATTATGAAAATAAATACTCTTCGATTCCAATAGACATTCTGTGCTAAGGAAAGAAAGTCACGACAACATGGACCAGTCGCTGTGTGATCTGAACTACCATGATCATGGTTGATTGATCTGTAGAGATCTTAAGCTTATTAGTTTTAGGAGTATAGGGTGGGTACACACACACTATCCATGCTTTCTGTGTTTGTGGGACAGTCGGGCTGATGATCAACATTATATCAGACAATCTGGCCGCCAAGACAAGGCTTAGAACCTGGTTCGCACAATGTTCAGTCTCGTCATCTTCTTGAACCAAACAAGACATTACTTCCACCCTTACATATTAAACTGGGACTTATGAAGAAATTTGTAAAGGCAATGGTTAGGGAATGCAAAGGATTTCCTTTTCTTCAGCAGAACTTTCCTCGAATAAGCTTTGAAAAGCTTACGGCTGTCATTTTTTATAAGCCTGAGATAAGGGAACTCATGAAGGCCTCAATGTTCGATAATGCGCTGAGTGAAGCTGAGCTGCTTGCTTGCATGTCGCCTAAGTTAATAATTACAACCTTTCTTGGAAACAACCTGAACAACTTTCCAAAGTTAGGTGCTTGCATATCAGCCAAAATGCACTGTCTGTGGTCCCACTTAGACTATTTCCCTCAGGATTGTGGTGACTTAAGTAAGGAACAAGGAGAGCGTTTCCACAAGGACATTTGTGTCATGAAAGAACGCTACTTGTGCCAGTGGGATGTTCACTTTCTTGGGGACTAGTGTTGATGTTTGAAATGAGACGTGGTGGCTACTCAGCATAGCAGAAAATCACTGAAAAGGACCTTCATCCATGATTAGCTTTTGTGTAATGCATAATCTTCATTTCCTTGAAGTTTGTTAGGTAAAATGCATGCTTTTTATGAAGCACAAAATCCAAAATTTAAGGTAATAAATAACACTAAAGGGCGTTAATAACAATTCTTTTACAACCTCATATCTCAGAAACTTGACCTGACTGGACAATATGAGTATGATTTTTGGATTTTGCATAGCAAACTACTCTAAAATCAGCTATGAAAAGCTTGACCTTCAAAATTTTGGAGGCTACTGTAATTAAAGATTAAGAAAATGAGACTTTCAAAATAGTCATTAGAAGTTTCTAATCTTGAGTAGAGGCAGACACAAAGTTCTATAAAAGCCCTTTTCATTGACTGTAATTCTATTTTACTGCAAAATTGATCTTAACCACTACAAGCCATGAAGAAATAATATATTTCAAGTTTTACATTACTTTTGTATACCAGGCGTCTTTAGCAACACATTCAATTTTTTTTTTCAGTCTTGTTACTTCTTCATCATTATCGTTGTTGATTACATAATCAGTTGCTTTGAAAATGAAGAGTTACTGCTCTTCGTTCTTAAAAAGTAGAAAAATGTCTTTACCAAATTTCCCAACTTTTCCTTTCTGTATCTGGATATTTTTCCTTTCTGTATCTGGATATTTTTCCTTTCTGTATCTGGATGTTTTCCCTTTCTGTATCTGGATATTTTTCCTTTCTGTATCTGGATGTTTTTTTCTTTCTGTATCTGGACGTTTTTCCTTTCTGTATCTGGATGTTTTTCTTTTGGGTTTCGGTCGGTTTTTTTTTTCTGTATCTGGGTGTTTTCTCCTTCTGTTACCGGAAATTTTTTCTTTATGTA
>RDPX01000025.1:0-38738 GCA_003991215.1 Morbakka virulenta
GAATTTATGATTCGCTAAATCCAAGAGTTTCTTTGGTCAGATCAGGTTTTTAAGATACAAATAGTACATGTTTTGGCCCTTGAACAGTACTTAGGTCAAGAAAAACAGGGCTGCAGATGGCACAATCTCTGTTTTTATATGGAAAACGAAACTGGAGCAGCCTCAATCTGAAATTAAAAAACCATCCGTCTTCAACTTTGGAAGACTGGTGCTGAAACTTTTTTGTTTACACCTGGATGGTCAATCGTTGTTTAGCAGAGCTGAACTCCAGTCAGTGTGACATAAAATCGCAATAAAAACATGAATTGTTTCTATTTAGTATTTTAGATCAATAGGGAATGGATTGCAAATGCACAACTCATCCTGACAGTTTGTGTTATATATGAAGAACTTTCAAAAATTAGGGGCTCGCATATCAGTCAAAATGCACTTTCTGCGGTACCACTTAGAGTATTTTCCTCAGAACTGTCGAGACTTAAGTGAGGAAAAGGGAGAGCGTTTCCACCAGGACATTTCCATCATGGAAGAACGCTATCGAGGCCGGTGGGAGGTGAACTTTCTTGGAGTCTACTGTTGGTGTTTGAAACGTGGTGACTACTCACCCCAGGAGAAATTTACTGAAAACACCCTTCATCCATGGTTAGCTTTTGTTTAATGTATAATATTCATTTTCATCTGAAGTTTGTTATATAAAATGCATGCACTTTGTGAAGCACTAAATCCAAATTTAAAGGTTACAAGTAGCACTAAAGGGCGTTGACAATTCTTTTTCACTCTCGTATCTCAAAAAGTTGACCTGATTGGACAAAATGAGTATTGAGTATTATATTATATTAACTTATATTTTGTTATGTTATAGTTAGCTCTAGGATGTTTGGAAACAATGTTCTATTTTTGTATTAAATAAAAAGAAAATTTTAAAGGATGAGCCAAGAAAGAGCAAAATGTTTTGATTTGGGAACACTGAAATCATTGTCTTCATTTTCTTCAAAACATTTGATAAAAAAGTTCTGGCTGGTATTCAATGTGAAAAAGGACAACTGCATTTAGCGTTATAATGACGACGCATCGACCGTCAAAGGACTTTTTAATAAAATTTGTTTTTGACATGTAATTTGAACTGGTCTTTTAAGGTGTAATTACTGGTTTAGAATAAGGTTCAATAGAACCGTAGAAGTTGATTTTAAAATTAAACAACTATTGTTCTATCTCTTTACATTTTATCTCTTCCAATAATGAGCAAAGGGCAGTTGTAACCTTTTTGTCATCATTACTTTTAAAACCACCGTCTTCATAGCGGGGTGTATGGGGTGTAGAACGGAGTACCACCCAGTGGCAACCATCAGCTGACCCCAGGGTGGATGGACCCACTGGTCTCCTAAAGATACCCAACTCTCATGTCTGGCTCCACGTAGCTGCTTGTGCGCGGCAGCAGCCACACTCCGGTAAACCGCTCCAGCTGGCGGGCTAAACAACATGAGGGTATCTAGCAACTGTTGTTAGTAGTATGTGCAAGTCTCGCATAAGTGCATGAAGACAGGGAGTGGCCGAGTAAGCGGATGAGTCCTTCATAGACCAACGGCACGAAGGCATAACATGCATGCACGTGGTATGCTGAGGGCACTAATGAGACACTTGATTAGTGACCATTCACCAGTAGAAGGCAATGGCAAACCACCACTGGAGCCTGCCAAGCAAAATCATGCAAATGCACAGAACAATGTCCAACGCCAACAGCGTCAATGGGATTGACTCAATCGATCCCTCGCTCAGTAGGGAAGAACATGTGCGACAGGTGGTACCTGACCGTCAGCCAGTTACTGTCCAGATCAGAAACACCATAAAAATAGGAACTTGGAACGTCCGTACACTGTACCAAGCAGGAAAACTTGCAAATGTCAAACAAAAAATGGAAAGGTTGGAAATAAATGTACTTGGTTTGTGTGAGACAAGGTGGCCTGACTCCCGAAAGTTAGATCTAGATGGGTATAAAATGATATATTCTGGCGGCTCAACCCACGAAAAAGGATTTGTAGTAATCCTTGATAAGGAATTGAACAATAGTCTGCTGGGTTACTGGACACTATCAGAAAGAGTTTTGCTTGTGAAGTTGAAAGGTAGACCGTTTGACATTAGCCTTATTCAAGTTTACGCTCCAACAGCAGCAAGTAGTGAAGCAGAAATAGAACAATTCTATGAGCAACTAGACGAGGTGAAAAGGCACTGTAAATCGCAAGACATCATCATAGTCATGGGAGACCTGAATTCAAAGGTGGGAAATGTTGCCTTTGGACATGTGGTGGGACAACACGGACAAGGAGAGACCAACGAACAAGGGGAAAAGTGGGCGAGATAGTGCGAAGCCAACAACCAGGTTATCATGAACACATGGTTCCAAAATCATAAACGTCGTTTATGGACATGGAAAGACCCAGCAGAGAGAACCCGCAATCAAATAGATTACATTACAATTAACAGTTGCTTTCGAAACGCAGTGCTTTACGCCAAGGAATATCCAGGCACAGACTGTGGTAGCGATCACAACCCAGTAGTATCCGTCGTCAAGGTTCTACTTCGCAGATTGAAACGCACCGTACCAACTACAAAGTTGCAGTAGAACCTGCTAAGTGAGAGCGGTGAGATGAAAGCCCGGTACGCTGTGGAGGTACAGAATCGCTTCGACGCCCTTGAGAACGATAACACCAGTAAATGGGAAAAGATGAAGGATGCTCTTGTGAATACATGCAAAGCCATTTTGCTACCTCAGAAGAGAGAACGAAAGAAGGCCTGAATGAAACCGGAAATACTCACGATGATGAAGGAGAGACAAAAACTCGCGACTCAGATCAATAAAGGGAATTGGATCGAGAGATTAAGCAAAGTTGTAGAGAAGCCAAGGAAGCGTGGATCAATGACAAATGTGCGCAAATCGAGAGAGAGAAGGCCTCCAATCCCTCAAGCATTCATAAAAAGATCAACACCCTCCTTAGTAAGTGTCCATGCTCCGCCACTGGCTGCATTAAGGCGACAGACGGGTCGATGCTGATGGTATGAAACGGAATTTTTGCGAGATAGGCGGAGTATGTCGACGAACTATTCTATGACCAGCGAGGAGAAAAACCTGTCATTAGGAAGCCTATTGAAGGACCAAGAATCCTAGAGAAGGAGGTTAGAGCTGCAATAAAGAAAATGAAGAGAAACAAAGCTATTGGGCCAGATAACATTTGTATAGAGATGATTGAGGCACGCGGTAACCTCGGTATCAAGAAAACAACAGAGTTGCTCAATGATATTTACGACAGCGGAGAGATTCCACCTGATATGGCTAAGTCAATTTTTATAGCACTACACTATAGCACTATAGGAAATTTCCAGCCGCCAATTCGGTTTTGTCAAAGATGCAGGGACACGCAACACAATTTTCATCATGTGCATGCTATCAGAAAGAGCTATAGAAATGCAACAAGATCTTTATCTTTGTTTCATCGACTATAGCAAAGCTTTTGATAAGGTGAAACACGAAACTCGTTTAGATATACTGCAAGGCTTGGATGTAGATGGGAAAGAGCTGAGAGTGCTGAGGAACCTTTATTGAAAACAAGCAGCTGGAGTAAAAGTACAAAAAGAAGTCAACCAATACTCAAGCATTAGAAGAGGAGTTCGTCAAAGATGTGTTCTATCCCCGGACCTTTTTAATTTATACAGCGAATACATCATGAGGAACATAGGTGGAGATTTGGGTTTTAGTGTTGGAGGGCAAAAAGTTAGCAATATCAGGTATGCCGATGACACTACACTGATCGCAGATTCTGAGGAACAACTCCAACAAATTCTAAATCTTGTATGCGATGAAAGCGTCAGGAAAGGACTCACCATAAATCGGCGCAAGACCTTCTGCATGACGGTCAGCAAGAAAAGCACGCGAGTGCGGTGCGACCTGCGGATGGATGGCGAGAAAATAAAGCAAGTGAATGAATTCCACTACCTCGGAAGCATTCTTAGTTCAGATGGCAGGAGCGATATCGAAATTCGGAGAAGAATTTCATTGGCCAAGAGCGCTTTTGAATGTATATCCACTACTTTCAAATATAGAAAAGTCTCAATGGACACAAAAATGAGAGCTTTACGGTGTTACATCTTCCCAATGCTAACATACGGTTGCGAGAGCTGGACAATAAGTCCAATAACAAAGAAGCCAATTGACGCGGCAGAGATGTGGTTCCTTAGGAGAATGCTAAGAATATCATGGACGGATCACAATACCAACGAGGAAGTAATTAGAAGAGCGGACTGCACAAGGATGCTTCTGAATAACATCAGGAAGAGACAGATCTCTTTCTTGGGACACGCCATACACAAAAAAGACATGGAAGGGCTGGACTTGATGGGTCGAATATGTGGTAACAGGTGCAGAGGCCAAGGTTGACATTCATGAGAAGCATATAAACGTGGATGGGGAAAGGCGAGCTGGAGTTGATACGGATGGCAAAGGATCGAGTTCTGTGGAAGAGCGTGACCGCCGACGTTCTGCAGGAGCATAGCACCTGAAGTAAGTAAGTAAGTAAGTCTTCATAGCAACATTTTGAACCAAACTCACCCTACCATTTTAAACTGGAATGTCATGGGCACCCCGAGACAAAAGGCAGCAAATACTTTCTGTAAACAGGGTGAACTTTTTAAAATATAAAAGAGGTGTACTGAAAACACACTTTCCAAACACACAAACAAAAAAACCCCAAGCACACATTGCACAAAAACCCGCGAAACCAGAAAGTTCCACAACACAAGCCCCTTCAACCATGGCTTCCCTGCTTCACAAAGCCAACTCACCCATGAAAACCTCACATACTAGCTGGAGCAAATGCACATGTGTGTAATCCTGTAAATATAATTGGTATTATTTTTGTAAATCTTATGTCGTGTACTTTGGCCCCTTAAAAAACTTTGTTATACAATGAGATTGTAGTTCTTGATGTGTCCCAAATGAATTATTAGTATGTTTTGTCAAGTCGAAGTATACAAAGGATTTAAGGCTGATGATGAGGGAAAAGTGCTACCATCGACGAATCAGCATCGTCAGAGTAAACGATATGCATCAGGCAGTAGCACTGCATTTTTAATATTAGCTATCCGCTCAGAAATACCTTCTTTTTCCGAATTTGCCTGCTAAGTGCTGTTTACTTGCGAACAGAAGGTCAATAATCGACATTCTCATGAACTTCATTACCAATTCTGTTACAGAGCAACCCTAATTCCAACATTTTTAAAATTTATGTTTAGTTTTGGGCTATTCAGATTAAGGGAAAATAAGTAAAGAAACAATGGCATGGTTTTCTTGGAATGCAAGCAGTCTAACATTTTATCCTTTGGTGACTCTGAAAACACCAATCTCAGTTTCGTCTACACAGCCTTTGGAAAGACGCATCCCTTTCTTTTTTTTCAACGTTTATTCCTTTGTTTTGTTTCAGGCCCACATATAATCTGGAAGAATGAGCCATTCTAATTCTAAAATATTAGTTCTCCTATAACAACCTGAGATCTCAATGTGATTTAGGTGTGCAAAGTATTGTTAGCAATATCACCGTATCAATTGAATTCTTTTGAGATCTCATAGTTATCTGCAGTTAATGAGATTTCAAAAGAATCCAATTTATACGGTGATACTACAAAGGTTCAACAGTAATAGGCTTCTCTCCATTCAGCTATCCTAAAAATAATCAAACAACATCATACAGCTGTTTCTGCTTTCTGCTTCGAAAGCTTTCATTTCAAATGGGCCGAAGACCAAGCATGTTATCACCTCTGACAAATAAAAACATTTCTATATCAAATAATGCTTAAATTTCTTTCACCATTCAACACTCGTAGTCCAAGGCTATTTTCAAGCCCAGTTTTCCTCCTTACCAAAGATTTCGTACTCCAAGGTGTACTATTCCCAGACCTTAAATCTCTATCCTGTTGTGGAATTTTACAAATTGCAACATGATGTTTACTATTGGAACTATACTGAAAAGCACTTTAGCCTTGTATCAGACAACTGAACATCCATCATATCTACTCAAAAGTAATTTAAGCTCTCCTGAATCGATTTCCTTTTTATTTGCGTGGCCATCATGTGTGCTTTACATGTAAAATGAACAATTTTTCAAATTTTTCTTGGTCGTGTTCATCAACGTGGAAGATTCTGCCTCCTATCCTTTTCGCTGCGTAACAGATTTCTCCCCCAAACAGCTTCTTAAAAAACATTTAAAAAACATTTTCCTATATTTTCAGCTCATATTTCAATTCCAGATATATTTCATATGGTTTCCATTCCAAGTAATTGTAGGTAAAATGTAGCATGTTGTTTATGATGCTTTCGGAAATCTTGCCCATCACAGCAGGCCATAATGCCAACCAGTCAGTACCTACAAGGAGCTCACTAATTATTCATGCAACTCACAGCAATTAGTAGCGTATAGGTAGCAAGGCTATTCAACTCCCTTTGACTTTGTTACTCTTGTAGCTTTAAATAATCAATGAGCTCCTTCCGACCGTTTGAATTTGGAGTTGTCTACCTAGTAGCACCGGCAAGTTACATTTGAGTCTGGTTTTTTGTTTACCCCTTCAGCCTCCACTTCACGAATACGAATCTAGACTTGGTCATGAAATGAGGGTATCTACTATATTTTTTTTTGTTACTCTACACTGGCAAGAAGTGAATTAATTAAAGACGTCATTGATGTGGGTTTTTTTTATTATTTTTTGCTTTGTTAACCTGTTTATCTAATAATTCAATAGCCCCGTCATAATCCCCATCAATGAGTGAAAAGGCTAGAACTAGAGTTATGCCTGACTCCTACAAACGCTCCTCAAAATATTTTCCACTTTTGCCATGCCTTTGTCGTCGTGAACTTTCATATTTATCCTTAAAACCCTGCCACTCTCTTGTTTTTCCACAAAACTCTCTTGGGTCTAATTTTTGTTATTTGGCTATATTGTTTCTTGTGTTAGTGAGAGCTACAAGAGGTGATAGAAGATATTTTAAATATCATGAAGGTTTCTTTAGACAAATTTCAAATGGTTTAAGTCTCAGTCTGTCTTATAAGAAATTCTTAATAGTAAATACAATGTTGACACCAGTTTAATAAACAGTTTGCAAAAAAAAAACCGAGAAAGACTCATTCTTTCACAGACTAGCTGTTTCAGTAAGTCTGTGAAAGAGATAGTCAATAGCATCTTCCAAGGAGATGACTGTGTTCCAGCAGTGATATACAAATGTGCAGACATTTTCTTGATTAAAAAAATGAACTTTGACCAACTTATATTTATAGGAGCAATGTGCAGTACCAAAGCAATTTTTAAATGCAGCAATTAATGTTTTGAAAAACAATGAAGAGAAAGTAGAATGAGATCACCAGATGGGAATTTCTTTACTCTTCGTAGCAGATCGACGTAGGGCTTGTCACACACTTTTCAGGTCAATAAATTTCAGGGGCAAAGCCAAGAAATTTTGGACAACCTGACACAGAACCATAATTATAGCAATATTTAAATACTTAGTATATCCTGTATAAACATTTGTTAAATGAATAAATAAACAATTTTAAATCATCTTTAATTTTTGTTCCCCATTGGAACAGTAACTGTTATCCAGCAATAAGAGGTTATTGCCATACCTATTATCATGCTACTACAGTATACGCAGCGTGGACTCCTAATTAACATCAACATGTTATTTTTTAGAAGTCCATGTATACGCAGTGTAAGTGGAATCCCGGATAAGTGGAACTTTCATTACGTGGAACCAATTTTTCTGGTCCCTGCTTCAACAAATCCTTCTTGTTTTAGTCGCATAAGTGGAACCCTCGATAAGTGGAACTTTCAATAAATGGAACCATTTTTATTGGTCCGATGAGCAATATTTATTCACAGAAGTGGAACTTTTAAAAAAAACCATCGTAAGAACCTTTGTTTTAATCAACACATTCTTTTTTCGAATGTTCTTGCGAAATATTCGAAGTAATCAATACATAAAAATTACAGTATATCAGTCGTCACGATTCAAAAATGGCAGCGGTGCAGTCTTCAAAACGAAAACTTGCTTGCCTAACTCTGGTAAACAAATACAAGGCCTTAAAAGAAATTGATGCCGGCCAATGTTGTATAGCTACAGCAAAGAAATATGGTGTTGCTAAAAAAACAGTTTCGCACTGGTTAAAAAAGAAAGCTGAAATATTTGAAGTAGTTGAAGGTAAAAACGCCTCTAAAAAGAGGAAAAGAATGAAGACTGCAACATACGAGGAGTTGGACTCTACCGTTTTCAAATAACTAAAAACTGCAAGATACAGCAATACTCATATCAATTGTAGTATATCTAAAGAAAAATCTCTAAAGTTTGCAAAATCATTAGAACTCAACGACTTTCATGCTTCTGATGGATGGGTGGGTGGATGGAAAACACGATACAACATCAGTTTCAAAACTGTTTTTAGTAACTATATATATTTATATTATATATATTTCCTATATATTTATAGAGCCTTTAGAAGTCGGTCTTTCAAAATAAAACTATCCTCAGCCGAAAAATATAACTTGCAAGGCACCTTCATTCCTTTTCCATCTCCTTGATTGATGGCTTTTCCAACAATTTCAACGAAACAAGAGTTTGAGTCACAGGCTCGAAGACAGTAGAAAATCATTTTTGCAAATCTTCCCGATATTTCTTTTGGTAGCTGTCCGACCAGTCATTTTTCATGACGGCAACAGCAAATTTGTCTTCTTTGTTTTTCGGCTCCACAACCGCATTTAACATTTTCACTCTTTACTTAATTGTAGCTCGTTTTGCTCAACTATTTTATATGACAATTTTTCCGTATCCATTTTATTTCCAATAGAATTCTTCTGTTCACAATGAAATGCTTCTTTTTAAGGAGTTAAAATTATTTCATTCAAAACATCCGATTTGAATTTGAATATTCTGGGCGTCATGACCTTTCCAAAAGTCCTCTTGTGCAAAGGAACCCGTGTTTTCTTTTGATGTTCATGCAGCTTCCAGTAAAAAAATAAAAACGTGTGAACCCAACATACAGGGAAAAACAATGTTTTGTTAATAAAGTTTTAACTGTTATTACAGGTGAGGCTAATGCTGTTTCCGTTGAAATGACATCATCTTGGTTTGGGGAAGGAGTGCCACAATATTATCAAATAATTCGCTTGCTGGCATCTACAATGCTGATGAATTTGGCTTATTTTACCAGGCATTACCAAGTAAGACAATGCACTTCAAGAATGAGAAATGTGTTGGTGGAAAGTTTAGTAAGCAGAGGTTAACAGGACTAGCAGCAGGTAATGCTCTCGGTGAAAAGTTACCTATATTTATTATTGGCAAAGCAAATAAACCAAGATGCTTCAAACATGTGAAACACCTTGTCGCTACAGAGGACAAAAAAAAGTTGGATGGACAGTGATTTGTTTAAGGAATGGGTTCGAGAACAGGATCAGAAATTTGAGTGTTAAAACCGGAAATTGTTATTGGTAGTGGACAACTACCCAGCTCACCCTGAAATTGGTGGCTTAAAAGCAAACGAGATGTGCTTTCTGCCACCAAATACTGCATCTACAGTATACCTCAAGCTGTGGATCAGGGAGTTATATGATCACTAAAAGCCCAAGTATCGTTCCCGAATGATTCAGAAAATCATCAAAGCAATTGATGCAAACAAATCTATTCCAACAGTGAAAGTATTAGATGCCATGAAAATGTTTACCGTTTGTTAAGAGCATGTAACCAACAAAACAGTCAAAAAGTGTTTCGCTAAATCTCGCATTTCACCAAACAAGCGCACAAAACTATCTAAATGACCGTTCATTGCATTAAGAAGCAATCTGGAAAAATTGAAACCTCTTTGCGTTGACAAATGTCCTGAAGATCTTTCTCCAGAAGAATTTGTAAATTTTGATGATACCGTTGCTGCAACGGAGCCTGTTTTATATGACGAGTTAATCCTTGCAATGGTACGTGAAGTAGAGGAGCCAATCAACGGAGGGGATGACGAAGAGAGTACCGATAATATGATTGGAGTCAATAATAAATGACTGGAAAACCCTACATCAATACAATTAAGAAGTGCCATTGAAATCCTATTGGACTTTAGTTTTTTTATAGAACCAGATGTGGTTCAACGCAGCACAATGGTAATTTCTAGATTGATTGAAAACGAACTTTCAAAAAATTTGTCTTACAGCAACAGATCAAAAATTTGTCTTCTTTTCATCAGGTTATTACGTGTGGCTAATATTTCCTAAATATCTGACTGCTTTACACCCCTCAAGTTTATAAAAACCAGCCTTCTGGGTCTTTAATTGATGCTACCACTGGCAAACATTGGGCCCATTTTTGTCTTTCACAGATTCCCATCTATGAAAGACCCAAAGGGAAGCAACAAATCAAGAAAAAGTGGGACAGAAAGCACGCAAGACACCATGAAATGCTAGACATACCGATCGTCCCTCCAGGACCCTCCTTGGGAAAGCCCTTTCTTTTGGGTTGGTCTTCAGCTAAGGCTCAAGTGTCTCGAGACCCCTGTCCTGCAAGGTTGGGCCCTGTAGGCAAAGCATCGATCAAGGAGAGACCAGAGATATACACTTGATCTTAGCCAAAAGAACGAGAAGCAACCTTATATCAGCAACCGTTATTCTAAAAAGTAAATTCCCACACTAGCTTTCAAATTTCAATATTTTTATTAAAATTTCAATTGATACATCTGGTCTTGCTAATAGCAGTCCTTGAAAACCAAATAAGGTATGCAAGGGAAGGAAACACTTAAAGAAAAATACCTGATGTTGTTTTTCTTTTTATGAAGATTCAAGTGTTTTCTACAGGACTATTTGAAGTAAAACAGTATGATTCTTTAAGGTTGAAGTCCATAATGAGATTTCCTTAATAAGACAAGGGTTGTAAACATCATTATACCTATTTTCTAAGTCACATACTTGTCATAACTGAAGAATCAAAGATTGTATTAACCGGCAAACAACACACTGGTATCTAACTGTGTTCCATTTTCTAGGGATGTTGTTCATAAACACAACTTTGTTCGCTTCATTAAATAATTTTTGTAAACATCCAGAATCAATGCTTGCAGTGTTTATTCTTTTTTGAACCTGAATACAGGCAAAAAAAACAAGGACATTTCCTTTCCAAATTTTCAAAGGTTCCAATTTGCATACGTTTCGACAATGTCCCTCCGTCTCCTGAGGCTGGAATGGTACTCTTAATCTCACGTAAGGCTTAAAATGACTATTAAGAGCTTTGAAAGAACAATTTTCGTATGGCATGAGTTACTCAGAAAAATATGACATAAAGGCGCACCTTCCTCATAATGCTCTTTACTTGCAATTAATAATCTTTTTGTTCCCCCAATGAGTTTATTCTTGTGTTGTAAGGATAAAAAGTAGATTTTTCAGATATTTTGCTTTGTGCTCATAACCTTACATTTTTGTAAAAGAAAAACATCAACTTTCATGGGTATTATAACGAAACGTCTAATAATAGTAGTCTGCACGCTAGCTTATAAAACCTTATTTTATGGGAAATATACAGATCTCTTTCCAGGCTCACCAGTCAGAGTTACCAAAAAAAGATACCCTGATTTCTCTGTTCTTTTCTAAAATACAATTTTTTTTGCCTTCAGAGTATTTTATTATTCGGAAGTACTCTAATCTTTTAAGACTAAGCTCTAGTCAATAAACAATATTAACTGATACTTGGAAAGCTCTCTACCTTTTACCCTAAGAATCTAGAATTATCTTTTAAGTGAACATAGTTGCTGGTCTGGACCATGTTTTATCCTTTCTCTACCATAAAAATCCCTTTACGATCCGGAACCTTCTTATTTCTAAAATCGAGCAAATTTGTAGACTATTCACATTAATATACTAAGAAATTTCCCCTTCGGATGCAAACCTGATTGCCTAGCCTTAATTCTGACACACAACGAGATAAAGATATTAATTCCTCTTTTCTTCAAATATCTTTGAAAACAATGTGTCTAATCAGATCATTTCTCGTTGTTATTGGCAGTGCCGATATTGTACAGGATTAGTGTAAACTGAGAACTCTGTGACAGAGAGCAAATGATTGAACAAGAAAGAAAGTGACATAACGAGAAAGATACTTCAGTGTAGCTGTATTTCAAGATTAGTAATTTGTCAAAATGATTTTTGTAGTGATCATGGTAATTCTTATTATTACTTTTAAATACTCAAACATTATACAATGCTTTATTGTTATAATTTCTGCTACTGCTATTGTAAGTGGGGAGCACGTAATCAAAGGCAGGGCTCCTTAACCTCTTTTGGGAAAATTTATATTTCCTGGGCTTCACCTTCAGTCCTGCTCTTCTCACCTTTTTGAGTACAGATTCCAGGCGATTGAGGTGTCGCTAAACACTTGATCCAAACAAAATAATGTCATCCAGGTATACGAGCATTGTGTTGAGTATGTTCTCCCTAAAGATTTTCTGCATCGGCCTTTGGAAGGCATCTGGTCCTCCAGAGACGCCAAATAGCAACCAATTCCATTAGGAATTGGTTGCTATTGAACCAGTGAAGTGGCAAATGCTGTGTTGTGTTTGTCGTCCTCGTGGACTACCACATGATTGTATTCTCATGCTAAGTCTCGCAATCTTAGTGGGTGTGCATCTGGGTAGTTTTTGGCATTCAACTTCCCGTAATCTACACACATTCGCAGGGTTTCAACTACTTTCATACCACTTCGGTAGAGGCTGCACAAGTGCTTTGACTTTGGCGGATAATTCCCCTGTCCAAAAGGTCTTGCAGATACCTTCTTACTTCTTCTATCTAGTTGGGGGGAATTCTTCTATGGGTTTGCACTACTGGAAGCCCAAAGTTGAAATTAAATGTACAAGTTTATTTTAAGTAAAATACGTTTTCTCTCAGAGCTGATATTGGCTGAAGCAGCTTTTACGGAAAAAAGAGATGTTTGTTCAGATTAGGAAAGAATTCAAGACTTTAACTAGATGTACTACGTGACCAGATGAAACGTTTTTGTCAATAGTAAAAAGTGAAGCATTGCTTTTGATGCAATAATTTGCTGTCTTTTTTTTGTGATTTAATTGTTTTTACAACAACTTTGATAGTTGAAAGCAGGAAAATAAAGGTAGGGTTCTCCTTTGACCATTTTTTGTAGGCTTTCTCAATGATATTTAATGGATTCTACTCAATGTATTTTGAAAATGTTAATATTTTGCTCCAGAATTCATGACTTCATAGGTTAACTTTTATCTAGAATATCTGCGAAAAAGGTACATCATAGCTATAACATATCAACCAGTATCAATAACGTATCAATCAGTTCAGTAAACGTTATTTCCAGTATTGAGCAAGCATGCTAGCTAGATGTATTGTTCCTTGTGTTCTGTTGATTCTGTGTACATAATTCAACTTTCTAACAAAATTTTCATTGCTTGAAACTTGTGATTAATTCACCTTGTACTAGTAGCTCTTAACGATTGTGCGCCTGCTTTGAACAGTAAAAATTTCTGCCTCTTGAATAACCTGTACGTATTTCTTAGCTCTCATATGTATATTTATAAAGTGTGTAAACAAACAGGACAATTTAATGAAGATTCCCAACTGTTTTCATACAATCATGCATCTTTTCATGGAAATTCCAGTCAATTATTGAAGTATCAAAAAGAAAGGAATCTTAAGGGAACTTTAACTGTCTCACCAATATTAGGTAATTTCCACACTTTACTTGTTCACAATTAGAGAACAGATATACTGACTTATTCAGATCTAATCTTAACAAAGGTTTCCTGCATATTTCTGCTATTCCTTACATCAAATCCCAGCATCTCAACAGTCAGTTTGACTCAAGCTGCTTGACTCACAACTTTGAAAAGCTTTAAGGTTGGTTGAAACGTTACTTGGACAGTAAATACAAAGTAGAAGATCTCCTATTTTTGTGATGTTGCTTTTTAAAACATCATATAACTAAATCCACGATCTTAAATATTTTGAGTTGTTTTCTATACCATAAGGTAAACCTTCAGAATTTCCAAAGTACTCACTCAGGTACTTACTTTCTCTAATGATTCCATGTGCTCAACACTGTCAAGTTTCTCCTGCTCATTTTGAAACTTTTAAGCTAAAAGAATCCCATGGAAGTAAATATAAAAAGGAGCTTTGTTACAAACTGATCTTTGCCAAATAATTTATGTCACAATTTTTTTGTGCTTTATCCCTTAGGACTTTGGTGATAACGATCCTCCATCTCCCGCGATATTTCTAATTCTTTAGAGTATACCAACCGTTGCTGTCACCTTAGAGATCTTTCATCAGCTTGGTAATAAACTTTTGTTTTTGTCTTCCTCTATTTCTTCTACATTCAGTCTTCTCCGTTAAAATCAATTTCTACACTAACTCGTATCTCACTACATTCTCCAGAAACTGAATCTCTCTTTTCCTTATTGATTTTGGCATTTTTTCTTCAGTATCTCTTTTGTCAATACCTCTTCAATCCTAACTCTCCTGGCCCACTGTATTATTGACATTTTCCTAAAAAGCTCACTTCCGCTAATTTAATTCTTTTGCTAATTCACTGTAGAGAAAAAATTCTACAAGTAAAATTTATGAAAGGATACGCAGATAATTGGAAAGGAAACTGGAATAGTGGAGGAGGATAATCTGCATTGTTTTAGCAAAGTAGGCAATGCATTTGATTAGGATTTTGTAATGAGAATTTTTTTTGCTTACACAAGGAAAAAGATTAAAAAACATAATAGTTGATTTTCTTTTTTTTTTTANCTTTTGTCAATTCCTCTTCAATCCTAACTCTCCTGGCCCACTGTATTATTGACATTTTCCTAAAAAGCTCACTTCCGCTAATTTAATTCTTTTGCTAATTCACTGTAGAGAAAAAATTCTACAAGTAAAATTTATGAAAGGATAGGCAGATAATTGGAAAGGAAACTGGAATAGTGGAGGAGGATAATCTGCATTGTTTTAGCAAAGTAGGCAATGCATTTGATTAGGATTTTGTAATGAGAATTTTTTTTGCTTACACAAGGAAAAAGATTAAAAAACATAATAGTTGATTTTCTTTTTTTTTTTAAAGTAAAGAAATAATTTAAATACTTTAAGATAATTGGTTTTTAAAAAAGCCAGCATGGGAGCAGGATTGGATACCTTTTTAAATATATTTTCTTTAGCCAAAATTAATTTTTAATCACCGCGACTCCTGTTTTCTTTTAATGCTATTCATTCAAACAGGTTTGTGTTAGCATCCTTCTAAATCGTTCATAAAGATAAATCCTAACAGAATCTTATTTTCTATTTCTCTCTATTGCTCAAGCCAACCAAATATCTTACCATTCTTGGGTAAATGATTTACGTTACTTTCCACTTGCCTTTTGTAAGATTTATTCCCCATTGGTTTTCTCTCTACCCAAATTATTCCTAACAATTTTCTAAAAAGAACTCAGACTTTCCCATCCACCGTTTAGTATCCTCTTTGATGCTTTTTATTGGACTCGACAGATGGCTATTGAAATACTGACAATATTTCAATAGTCATTTTTGGAGACAATTTTGTGTCCGAATTTTGGACTAGGAGATAAAGAAACGGGATTTATTCCATCAAAAAAATAGAGACTTTACCATGATACATGCTACATCGATAAAAACATTACTGAAACGTTAATATCCATTGTTGTTTTAGACACAATACTGTTTCTGACCTGGTATCCAGCACTAGATGTAAGACTTCAATTTGCTAGGTTTCTGAAGCTATGTACACATTTTATCTAGTTATGCATAAATAGCTGGTTGGCTACTAGTTGCTAGTACCTATACAAAGAGGGAAGTACAGGGGTCATTTTTAAATGAAGTAGTGATATAATTGTGAGGGTGAAACAGGTGAGCCATTGAGAAGGGTTTGCCTTTTATTGAAGCATACAGCGGTTGCATTGCGTGACGCAAGCAACATTGCTTTAGATGTGATCCTCGAGGTAAAAGGAAGAGTGACTGAGGATGGTTCATGCCCCCGTGAGGCAGGTTATTTCAGCTAAAAATTGTAGCAAAACTCTTGACGCTGTTGAAGAACATTAATCCTGCTCTTAAATGGACTTTGCAACATAAGAATTAAAAACTAATTCAGATACAATGGTCAGGTGGAATATTGCAAGCATGACAAAACACAAAAATAATCCCAAAATTATCTGAATTACAAACATCAAAGAACACACAATTTGAAAATGTTGTCCATACAATAGTTATATTTCATACAACAAGTTATTTCCTCCACTATCCTTTTTTTCCCTCTTGTCTTGTATAGATCTCATTTCCATTTAGACGATAAGTCTGGCTACCATGAAAATCTACTTGGTTCTATGATCACCCATTGCAGAATGAGAAGTGGATGTATTGTTGTCATACATTACTGCAAGCCTTCAGTTCTCTTTATTCTCCAACGTACTTTCTTTCTTATCCATTGGATCATTCAACCCAATGTGTTTCACGAAGGCTTTCATAAGCAGCTAGTCTACGTGAATAAAGTAATGCAGTTGCCTTATCATGGTATCAACAAGGAATGTAACTGTACAGACAGCCCGTCGTAATTCTTTTTCATTCCTTGTTTTGTTATGTGCAAGGTACTTAAAACATTTTACTGGACTTCTTTAAGTTTACCCGTGCTTCATGGCAATAGACAAAGCTTCATCATATCTCATAATCATTCTTAGTTTTAGGGTCAGGTTTTATTGATGGCATTCTGAAATTTTTCATTATTATTTCTTAGTCAAAAAACATACAACGAAGTGTTGTTTACATTACTTCATTGTTGTTAGACTCGAAATAACTATATATATGCCCAATAAAGGTAAAGCTAATATATATATATGTGCCCAATAAAGGTAAAGCTAATATATATATGTGCCCAATAAAGGTAAAGCTAATATATATATATATATATATATATATATATATATGTATAAATCAGCTTTTGTGTTAGTAAGCAAATGTACACAGTGAGTAGCATAAACCACAGTAAAACATATTTAATAATAATGGTTTTAATTGACTCACAATTAAATTATTAAGATACCTTTCCGTGTACAATGAAAAGTCTTAGTTTAATGGCCAATCCAGAAAAACAATTATAATGCTTTAGGCCAATAATAATTTGGAATCTGATCAAAAGCAACTACCTTGTATCAATTAGTCTATTCTACACTTTATCAAAGCCAGATTCCTCATCTTTGCAACTGCTTTCTTTCCCTTGCTCCCTTTCTTTTTGTACATCATCTTGTGTCCCTTATCGCTATTTGTATTCTATATTTCGTTTGAAACTTTCTTTTCTTTTGTATTCTATTGTACTTTTTCATGTAATCACCGTGTCTCCTTGCCTCTCTTTCTTATGCCAGATGTTATTCCCTACACTTGCATAATTTTTCTCTCAATATGTCAGATAGATAACCTTCTTCAGTTTCCACCATCTAATATTTGGTTTCATCGATTGTCTTTCTTTTTTGTCTTCAGACTCATTTTGCTTACTACTATCCAATCCGATCTTGTAATGCATTGATCAAGTAATATGTTGATTTCATTTCTTTCCTTCAGCTCTCTCCTTCTGCGAATTAACTTTTTCACTTGTGCACTCAAATCATCCACCACTTTTGAATTTGACTCTCTATCCTTCTTCCTTCTTGACGTAAGTGTCCACGATGGACAAATTCGTCCTTTTCATAAAAACCACAAACATCGACCAGTTTGTATTCTTTGTCCTATCTGCATTCCACATTTCTGTGCCATATCTTTCAACCGTATTCTGATCGTCTTTATTTTCTCCACCAATATCTCAATTTAGGTCTTTTACTACTACTCTTCCATCTCCAGCTATATGCTTGTCAGTGCCATCTAGATCTTGATTTTTTTTCTAATATAATGTGCAAGCAACTTGTGGTTTATATGTACGTATGATGTTTAACACCAACTTTTTCACTGCCAATCACTCTGTCTGACTCTCTTTTAATTCAAATCTGCTTTCTACAAAGTCCTCTGTTAATACCATCTCTAACCTGTTTCTCCTAGCATTTTTGCCATGATAGACCAGTTTGTATCCAACTCCAGTATTTCTAACCTTACTTCCTGCAGGAAATAAGGTGGAATTTGGTACGAAATTTGTTTTCTGTATTATCCGAATGGTTTGAATTGTTTTACACTTCACACCGGATGATCTACCTGTGGCAACCCTTACCCATTAATCAGGGGTTGGGCAAGTATTGGGTGTTCACTGTCATATATTTAACAAGGACTGGGAATGGTCAGAATCATCGGAATGATCAATAAACATGATCAGTTTGCTATCCAAATTTTAAATTTGTGAAGATACAAGAAGCTATTGCTTATGAAGAGATCCTTTGATCTATGAACAAACTATAACAAAAGCATGCTTATCAATGGAATGCAAAGAAAAATTTCAATAAAGATCAGGTCATAAAGTAAGACTAAGCAATTTCAAGTAAGACATTTCTTTTAGATTTTCTAATTTTATTACATATGGTACATTACAGTCTCACTGGCCCACACTTCACGTACACGTATATGTAAAGAAGATAAAAATGCTGTTTCTTACTGAAAGACACGAGTTTGATCAAGGCAGAGCAGAAAGTTACCAGCGACCTCTCACCTATATTTAACAGCCTGAAAATCCACCTTATCATAAGAAAAATTCAAGCTGTTTCAAGAAAGATGCATCAATTGTGAAGATATTGCAGAGGGATCACTGGTATAAACAAAAGGTAGATGTAAAACAAGAACCAATCAATCAATCTTGGTGCCGTGCCAGAATGCTTGAGTATGCGACAGCCATATTCTTCTCTTTGCGGCCCTTCAAAACCTGAATGACCACAATGGGTTTCCAACCAATTACACTTTCTAACCATGTGCAGTAAGTAGTTTGTTGTCTTCCCCTTGATCTTTTTCCTTCTACACAGCCAGTCAGCACACCCTCTTCAAGCCTTCCCTTCCTAATCACCTGTTCTGCAAACAGAATCTTCCTCTTCACGATAGTCTGTAATAAACATCTACTGGCCCCTGTCTTAAGCGGAACGACCACATTGACTATCCTGTCTGTTCATAATATCCTCAACATTCTCCTTAGAAACCACATTGCCACTGCTCCAATCCTGGCTTCAAGCTTTTCAGTAATAATCCAACTCTCGCAATCATATAGTAAACTCGACCACACTTAGCATTTTAGTAGCTTAATTCTGGTTTCAATCGACACACTATTTGACCCAAGAACCTTCTCCAATTCTTCTCTTTACTTCCACCTCTGATCTAGTGTCTGCTGAGACCATACTATTCAGATCTGTACAGATAAACAAATTGTTTAACTTTCTCCAGTTCTTGGCCCTTAACCAGAATCTTACATCTCGTCTCCTTTTTCTTTAAAAATACCATCACAAATGACTTCTTTCTGTTTATCCAAACCTTTCTTCTGCCTTTCTTCTACCACTGTATTCACAATGTTCTGCATTTTCTTCACTGTCTGCTATCAACTTTGTGTCATCTGCATATCTGATGTTGTTAACATTTATTCCACCAATAGATATTCCTCTTGTGTCCTCAATGTTCTGCAAGATCATTTCAGTGTAAAGTGAGAACAGATCAGAAGATAGTATACCTCCCCTCTTTATTTCGACATACTCGCCAACTTCGCCATTGAGTCTCACAGCTGCCTTTTGCTCCCAGTGAAAGTTTTTCAACAGCTCAATATCCTGTCCATCCAGATTTATGCTTCCAGGATTTCAGACTAAGGTTCATGTCTAACTCGATCAAAGGCTTTCACATAGTCAATGAAACAAACATGTACTTCTTTTTGCATACTAAATGCTTTCTCTGCTAATATTTTCAGTAGGATGATGGCATTTCGTGTGCCCTTATCGGCTGTAAAACCATACTATTCTTCTGTTATCTCTCCAACTGTTCGACCCCGCAGCCTACCTAGGAAAACTCTGTGAATCAGCTTTGTTAGTTGGCTCATTAAGCTGGTTGTTCTGAAAAAATATCATTGCTCTTATTTTCTTGGGCAGAGTGACAAAGATATATCTCCACATTTTCTCTGGAAATTAACCTCATAGATTTAATTTGCTACTCTTGTTATTTGTTCTATTCCAAACTCTTCTAGTGCAAGATCGTTTCTACCACAATTTCAGCCGGGCCAGGAACTTTACCTCTTCTCGTGTTTTTCTCAGCCTTTTTATTTGCACTTTTTTAAATTGGGTTGCCTCCTTGTTACTGGGAAATTTGTTTTCTCCTCTGTTATCAGTAAACAACCCTTCTATGTACTCTTTCCATCGATGTATTTCCTCTTGATTAATCAAAATACTTCCATCCTTTGCTTCAATGCAGCTGAGTGTAACACTCTTTTTACTGGAGGTTACCTGTCACATCATGTCGTGCAACTTCTGTGGGTTGGTCTTCTCTATTTGTTCCAGTTATTCGCACTGTTTCATATACATACACTCCTTTGCTTGGCAACATTTTCTACGCACCTCCCTGTTTAATCAGTCATATTCGTCTGACCATTGCTTCACTGTTCTTCGCTTTTCCATTAGTTCTAAATCTCGCCCATCGTCTATTCCTGCTTCTTCCTTTGTGTTACAGGAGGTCAGATACCTTCAGTAGCTTTACTAATTGCCGAACAAATTTGCGCATAGTCATCTACTCCTCTGTTATTCTCAATATCAGTTTGCGTGTGGAGTTTAACCTTTTGTTGAAAAGCCGTTTTCACACCATTGGATTTTACTTAGTCTTGGTCTTGCCGTATCACACCTTTGGTTATTTCAGTTTCTTCAATTTCAGCTTCACAGATGCAACTAATAGAGCACGATCATTGTTGCAATCTGCACCTGTATAGCACTTGGCTTGTGTTTCATTATTTCTGTATCTCTTATTGATTGTTGTGAAATCAATCTAGTTCCTTGAGCTACCATTTGGGGTTTTAATGTCCATAGACGTCTGGGGTTGATATTGAAAGTACGTACAAGTGATCGCCTGGTTATTTCCTTCACACCACTGAAGCCAGGTATCTCTAAGGTCATTTCTCTTGCCCAGTCCATGTGGTCCTGCAAAATTTGATTGACCTTCACCAACTCTTGCATTTAGGTCGAGAATAGACCTGTTAAAAAACGGGGGGTTGAAAGAATACTTAGAAAAAGTAATACTGTCTAATATAGTGACAGTTATTAAATGACAGAAAGTAATGACCTGGTTATAACCATTGTCAAGATGTTTGTATAAAGGCAACAAACTATTTCTGCTGTGGCTCTAAAATAACCAGCAGTAGAACCGGTGCAATGAAAAGCATATCGAGCGACAAAGAAACCAAAATTCGTAAGATATTGGACAAACGTGTTGTTGATAAATAACTCAAATATTGATTGATATATTTGTTTGCCTTAACATTTGATCTTTGAGCTAATATATAAGGTTATGTAACATTTATCTTTTGTTGGTAGTGAGTTGTGTGTTTTTTTACCAGTTGTGTATTGTCCTATCCTGTTATTATGAAACAAAAAAGCATCACAGGTATGTTAAACTTTCCTTTTAAGCAGTCACATTTCCAGAGATTGTTTGAGGTTACTGGTCATATTCACAAACATTGCCTGTGGAGTGAATTTCAACATGTGTAGCATATAGCTAAGACAGCAGGGGAAATGAGAGGACAAATGAGAGGAGAACAAGGGAAGGGTATTGAGATAAAACTCACAATTATTCTTATTATTTGTAACAAAATTATATACTTTTCAGTCAGAAAACAAGACTCGGTAAGGGAAAGATTAAATAACTTGGAGACCAAAGAAGATATCACAGAAACACTGCTGCAAGTGAAGTTACATGAGTATTGCCAAGGCTACTTGTCCTAGAATGGTCAAGTCTAGAAACTATCTTAGCAATTTGCTATGCACGCAGCCTGGAAAAAAACTAAGAAAATAATCTGAGTGAGAAAGAGGCTCAAGAAGGGATGGGCAAATTTGAAAACAAAATAAAGTTAGATTTATCCTATAAATACTCTACAGTGCAGGGCCAATATAAATAGCTCTGGTATGTTTATTCCCAATTTCAGTACGAATGAAATGGAAAACAATAATTCACATAAATGTGCACTGATGATTTTGTGTCTAATTTTTCTCTTAATTAGAAGAGAGGGAAGTCACAAGATTTCTACTGATTCTTCTTCTTCTTCTCTGTCTTCTGCTGTATCACGTTAGGAATAACCACAGCGGATCAGCCGCCTCCAGCCTGTTCTGTTCATCAAATCAACATACGTTGCACCAACAGCCTCTATACCTCTGTCAATCAGGTCCTTAAGATTTCTATTTATTCGACATAAGAAAAAAAATCCAAGGACTGAGTAAGTTGAAATTTGTGTTTCTTGTAATTTGGTAGTCGAAAGTTTGGAAATCTGCAGCAAATAATGTTACGACGTTTTTATTTATTTTCCATATTCATAATTACTCCACAACAGTGCTTACGTAAGCCTCAGGATCAAAAGATTCAATGTTGAATAGTTGGGATTTAAGTATGATAATCCAGTATTAATAGATTTAAAGAGGCAGTCATCCTTTATCATAAAGACTCACAATTTGCCAGAAAATTATGAGGCTGCTCTGCTACACTTTCCTGGGTACATAATTACTTAAAAGTAATACTTAACCGGTAACTAAGAACAGAAATGCACATATTTTGGAGAATCGTATATTGACTTATAGTTGTGATACCAGATAATTGCACTGTAGATGAAAAGTTCATTTAATTTCTCCGGTATCCCAAATTACAGCATATAAAATGAAAGAAAAGAATCACATGGCATGCTGATCAACATGATTCTCATTGAAAAAAGCTATGTTAAATAATACATCCTATTACGTCACTTCTTATTGCAAGGATCGAAAGATATGATAAATAGTTATATAGTTCTTCTAAATAATAGCTTAAAGGAAAACATATTTTTTAATAGGTGTTTTTTGTTCTGTTTTTATTTTTGTAAAGACCATTAACAACCATTTTTCTTCTCCAGGAGTTAAAAGAGGCAAGGAAGAAGTCAACCAAAAGAGCAGTTAACAGAAGATTTAAAAGAATAAAAATTAAATTTATCCTGAAAATAAGAGAATAGAAGAGAGCAAAGTTTCGATGTAAGAAGCTAAAAGAATAACAAGATTTGTTGCAAATTTGTCTCAAAACAGTATTTGAATGAGCACTTGTTGTAACACTCAAGACCTCTTATACATTTTTAAGGAAGGAATAAGAGAGGAAAGCGTTTTGGAATAATTCTATAGAAGTACCTGGATATAGATATATATATCTCCAGGTACTATTTATATCACGAAAGTTTGGTTGAGCACTCTATCTGAGATGGGAACCTGTAGTTATCGTAATGCAATGCTCACTGCGCATGCGTGGTTTGAGCACTCTGGCAGGATCCCACAATAACTCTATAAGCTGTGTTTGCTCCGGCAACATGGCCAGAGAGTTATGTCTCAGAAGCTCTGTGCTGCACTAATGAGCCCACAAAGGGCGAAACAGTACTGTCTGCAGATTGAGTATATATATATATACATATATATATATACATATATATATATATACATACACATACACATACACATACACATACACATATATATACATACATATACATATACACACACATACACGTGCAACATTACAACGATGGTAACAGGGTGGATTTAAGCAAGGAAAGAAGCTCTCCTGATGGTTTCAATAGGTGGTTCAATATGACTGATGAGGCCGAGAGAACAGGAAGAAGCTTCTCCACAAAGGTAACAATAGTACTTTTAGCAAGGCCAGAGTAATGCTAAATAAAATTAACAACATGAAACCCACAAAATACTTATTCTTATTCTTTTTTCAACTTATCATAAATGTGATGCCCAAGTCTTACCACTTTTGTTCTTGTATCCTCATCACTTTTTAACTTTTTTGCTTCATAAAGACTAAGCATTTCGAAACGAGGCCTTCTGTTTTGGGGAGTTACTAGGATCGAGAGCTAGCTTGTAAGACAATTTACGTTTATTTAATATACAGTATGGGCCTAGTGTTTTAAGAAAGTAAATGTTCAGTTAAAAAAGAGTGCAATACAATTTAAGGACATTGTTCGTCAATGTAAATAAGTACATTATACAAACAAACTAACGAGATAAAGAAATAGAATCTCCTGAAAAGAGAATGTGGCCAAAGTAATGAATTTTTGAGGTTTCATTTCTTGCTATCCTCTTTTCTATTTGAGAGATGGCCACAGCTACAAAATTTATTTTCGCTTTAAAAATAGTTTTCTGAAATATGTTGTCAATCAAGTTATAAACTACAAACCTTGCCTTGTTTATGTTAAATACAAAACTGAAAAACAACACCATTTGTATTTTTTTGCTACTGTTTTCTGGTGTAAGTTACCACAGCATCTTTTCCCGTCACCACTTGAGAGCCTGCCAACCTGCTCGTTTCAAACTGTACACCACATTCCGCCTTTCATTCTCTCCATCGATCTTTTTGTTATTTCTCTCCTCATGTCCAAAACAACTCCATTAACTCTCATATAGTCACAGCCAATAAAACTATGTGACGAAAAGATTTAAGTGAGGAAAAATTGCTCTAAATTATGGGGCGCCCAAATAACAACTTATCATTCATTTTGTACATTTTCTGACATGCCTCTCACAACAATTTTAATTTAATACGTAGTAAGGAAATTAGCTGAGTCATTATTTTCTGTTGCTTAATGACGTACTTCAAATTCTTAAGATTATGTATATTGGCACAGATATCGCTGAACAATCAAGAAGCAAAATTTTTAATCAGCAATGTCTGAAAGTGCCAATTCAATAAATTAAGTCATTGTTTTGCACAATTCAAGTTTGGTATATATGGGAGGGAAGGAATGTGTTCTATTATTGTGTTAAGACACTTGTTAAAACAAAAGGAAAAGAGCCTGGTTATTTTTTAAAAATGCCTAATTCTGATGGTTATTCTACAATTGTACAAAGTAGGAGGGAATAAGGCAAGTCTAAAGCGAAGGATTACATTGCATTAAACTCTTATTTTACCTAACTTGCGATTTCCGTGTTGTCAAAGTCAAAAGCAGCTTAAACAAATCAAATGCTCCCTGTAATGTGGGCCTCGAAACCATGTCTTGTTAAGAAAAGGAATAATGAGATAGAGAGAATCCTGTCATGGTGTTTGCATGGGTAATTGGGCCAATCAGTTAACTTAATCAGTTTTATGTCCCAACTAATCATCAAATGCTCCCTGTAATGTGGGCCTCGAAGCCATGTCTTGTTAAGAAAAGGAATAATGAGATAGAGAGAATCGTGTCATGGTGCTTACATGGGTAATTTGGCCAATCAGTTAACTTAATCAGTTTTATGTCCCAACTAATCATTTGGGANTGTACAAAGTAGGAGGGAATAAGGCAAGTCTAAAGCGAAGGATTACATTGCATTAAACTCTTATTTTACCTAACTTGCGATTTCCTTGTTGTCAAAGTCAAAAGCAGCTTAAACAAATCAAATGCTCCCTGTAATGTGGGCCTCGAAACCATGTCTTGTTAAGAAAAGGAATAATGAGATAGAGAGAATCGTGTCATGGTGCTTACATGGGTAATTGGGCCAATCAGTTAACTTAATCAGTTTTGTGTCCCAACTAATCATTTGGGACATAAATAAAGCCTTCATAGTAAATTTAGTAGCAAATGAAAACAGCATATAGATCAGTTTCGTTTAAAAGGTAGTCACCCGAGAAAGAATGATACATGTAACAAACGTGTTGCATCAAGATAACTTTTCTATATAACTTTATTACAAATTCACAAAGCAATTCCAAGTTAAAAAATTTATGTAAAACATGAATTAAAATTTCACACGTGTATGCATATGCAACAGATATAACTCAAACCTTATTTTATTCGATATTTTTATACAAATACAGTCGGCAAGGCATTTTCCCTTCGATTGTTGACTGCAGTTAATACTTCCATACAAATGCTTCTCTTCTCCTTACAAGATATATATATATATATATATATATATATCTTATATATAATTAACCATTTCTTATGATTACACAACTCCTTCTACATAAACAAATTCTTTAACAGTTGTTAGTCGCTATTGAAAAGATTTTAGGTTTGTATCTTTTCTTCAACTGCAAAGACAGTATGCCACTAAGTCGGAAAGTGTAGGTCTACAAATTAATGTTTTCGATAGGGTAATATTTGGAAATATACTCGGACTCCGATTTATTCAAAATGTATGTTCCGTGGATGTTTAGAAGCACAGCTTTAAAATTAATTACGTATTGGGTATTTACCGAGATTTCTTTGATTTACACTTGGTAATAATGGATAGGTTAAGGGATAGACAAAGAATGTGTGTTTGGTCATGCACACAGAATGAAAAATTATCGCTTCCCACTCAATAGCGATTCATAGAAGAGTGGAAGGAAGTAGGCTCAGGCGCAGACCAAGAGACTCTTGGTTGAAAACACTTCGCAAGGCAAACGGAGACTAGACTTTGTGGTAACTATACAGCAGACCAAGAGACATCACATTAGAGACCAAATCTGGCGAACGGTCTGGTTACCCCCTTGAAATCACCCAGTATTTGCAGAACAAAATGCGAGTGCTTTAGGGGAAGAAGTGTGTAAGTCGAAGTATTAAAAGTAGAATTTGTTTTGTTGGAAAGAGACGAATGAATTGTGTCCCCACTTTTATGGTTCATGAAAAACAGCTTTTTATTTTTTTTAATTTATTTATTACCATATATGATAAAACGCTTTAATAGTTATACTTTAATAAAGACACTTTATACAAATACTTTTAAATGCCTGTCCGGCTATTAAGTAAAATCAAAAATGAAAAAGGTCTAAAAAAATAATAAATAAATAATAAATAAATAATAATAAATTATAATTAATAATAAATAACAATTAATAATAATAAATTATCAAAACAACAAAAAAGCCCTACAAAAACATAACTCTGTAACATCGTTTGGAATGTTTTTTATGCAACATGATTAGATGGCGAGAATTATCAACTCAAGTATGTTTTAAGTCCAGTTTGTATTTGTGTAATGTTCCATAAAGGACACAAAACAAAATTTTTTTTCCCTTTACAGTCTTTTTCCTGACACTTATTTTTACACCAAACAAATTACGTTTTGTCAAGATCTTATTTCAGCCTGGTAGCTGCATTCTCCTACTTTTCCTACCAGCTACTTGTAACGAATTATTTTATGATACAATAAATACAAATCTACAGTTGTTATAGAGATACACAGGGTTTTTATATAAAACATGACTTCGAGACAAATTTCCATTTAATTAATAGACTTATAAGGGACCATTAAGGAAATAAGGTCAGTTTGACCTTTTAATGTTATCCCTGCCACTTTAATTAGGGGTGACCTGTCATTATTTTTATTTTAACTCAAATTGTAATATTTTTATGCAACATTCTTTTTAGTATTAATTTATACAAACGTTTGTAAATTAACTTTAAATTGTAATTTATTGACTTTCAAGGCCTTTCTTTTTTTTAAACATTTGTAAACATTTTTCATTTTATGTTTGTAACAAATAAAAACTTACTTACTTACTTACCTTGGCAATGTTATTCATGTCTCGACGATTTCCTGAAATATTTTATTGGATTGGGAATATAATTTCATCTGATATATGCCAACAACTTTTCTTTATAATCTCAACATGTAGTCCCAAAATTTTCAGGAAGAAAAAACTTTTATCTGAAACCTTTGTAACTCGTTAAATCATTTTGGATAGGGAGAAAACAGAGCTAGCATTTTTTTACTATAATTACATTTTTCAGTAATTCAAATCTCTGACGTACGTCATAGTTTGCTACTCAAGAACGTCACTACAAATTTCTAGGTAAGAGAGAAGAAAGACATTTTCTAGCCCCCGATATCAATTGGTTCAAAGTAGTCATCTATTTTATCCATTATTAACTTGTCGATAAAGAACATACTTAGTTTGGCTTGATTTGTGGTATAGGTAGCATTGATTTCAAGCACCAATGCGATAACAAATTTATGTTTTATAATATCCAAGGACCGACAACCAAATGTACATTTGTATTCCTTTGGAAGCCTATATCTGATATCCCTGTTTTAACAGGCAGAACCACAAGGAAAGTGCTTGCCTGCAAGATCTCATTAATATGCACCTGGATATTTAAAAGGACCAGGCATCGATTGTTTTATGGTCAGGTAAAATTTTCTGACACAGAATCTTACAAAAAGGTGCTTTCTTCTACTGCGTCGCAAAACAAGACAAAAACAAAAATCACCTTTGAGGAAGATAATTGATATTGTGTAATATTCCCCATGTGTGATTTTTTTTACAATAAATGCTATGGGTATAATAATAATCGTGGTATTCGCAACTTAATTAAGTTGCACAAATGTGTCTTTGGTACTCTGATATTTATTTCTCTCCATTTCCCAATTTGTTCTGAAACAATGGTCTGGAGAGGCAAAACCTCTTTTTATTACCCTTCCCAAGGGCTTCTAAAAGATATCTTTAAATAATCACAAGTGCCTCTTTGTGGAAGCCAACCACAGTCTTAATTTACCTGAAAGGTACTACGTTGTTAATATGCTAACAATGTTGTTCAGCATCAAATTCCGGAACAGTTAAAGACAGGAAACAAGTGATGCTAAATTATCTCCTTTAAGAACATCCAGTAGTCATGATAGGATAAAGAGATAAAGGAAGAGAAGGAAAGAAATTTAATTGATCTAATTCTCATGGCAGCCCTTTGTCAATATGGATCCTGAAATCAAGCAAGTGGATATACTATTTAATTACCCCCACTTCCATCTTCTTTCACTTCATTTACCGCCTTAATGCTCCAGTCTCACCCCAAATCTACTTTTCTCTCTTTTAATCCTACCAATTAATGCTAGAGTATTTCCGAGCACGTCATAAGTGATTAATGCATTGTAGTGAGGCTTTTTGGGTTCACACTAATAGCAAATTACGGTGGAATTTAGTGGACAAAACAAATATCAAATAAGGCGGTAAGCTCAAAGATAGTTAACTAGTTAACAAGTGGGTGGTATTCAAAATCAATTTCTATTCAAATTCCGATAGGTATTTATTAACTGACCATTAAAATGGGCAATGTTGATCCCACTGCTGCACTAGTTTAATTAAAGGATAAAAGTAACTTTGTGGATGTGGGGATCGCCTTGGGAATTTAATTCAATACACAAATATCAATCATATCTTCGATATTGTTCATATCCAAAGAACTATTAAGTTTGGTATTAAATTTTTGAATGTCTAACGTCCATGTCTAACATCTAAGCATGTTTGCTAGGTACTGGTGAACAGAGACAGTATTTCCTGAAAGCTAGTAAAAGAATCCTTAAAGAGAATTAAAAGCAGAATTTACCTCACAAATCATTTCTGTTTGGTCTTGCTTAAGAGACGTTGCACTAGATTTACAAAATCCCTGTGTAGACATGGTCTCAAATCTCAGTGAGAAAATTTTTTTTGACTTAAATTTTTATAAAGCGCTTTGCTGAGCATTGATTACTTGTTTTATTACATCAACTGTTGTCATATAGAACTAAGAGAGGAAATAGGAAACCGAGGCAGAGTTAAATTAGTCGAATAGTGTATGGTTGATATGATAAATAGGCAAAGCAGACAAAACCGTAATATCCCAACATGTAGAGGGCAAGACTAGTGTACTGCAGGTCCATAAAAATACCTTCAGCGAAGTCACCGAATCGTTAAAATAATTACGTAATAGAATACCATCTATGACAGGCAATTAAAGTCCTTTGGACATTTCATGCGAGCTGATGGAATCGAAAGAAGCTTAATGCTAGGAAAAATTATAGGAAAAAAGAGCAGAGGAAGACCAAGAACAAAGTTCACTGATAACTTCAGCAAGATCACAAGACGTACAACTTTGGATCTCATCCGAAAGCAGAGGGAACTAGAGAGCCATGGTCATCGATGTCTGCGCGAACAGACCTGATACCTGAAGAAGAATAGAATGCAGTTTCTTGTTCATAACGAAAAAATTGTAAACTTCCAGTTATAAAAAAATAAATCATATAATATTGATAAATTAGTGTCTTGTGAATCATGCCTGGACGAGCAAGTGGCAGTGACTGCGACGAGTCACTCCAGCCATGCAGAATTATTACATTGTTATCTTGAGTCCTGTTAAGCAACTCCCATGTTATATTGCCCCTGATTGGTCATTGCATGTGTCATTGTAAGACCAGACGAGATCTACCGGCATGTGCACACCATTGGTTGGATTCTGTAGCGTGCTGTTTACTTGGTCTTACAATGACACATGCAATGACCTGTAATAACTTTGAAACATGTTATTTCCTCGAATTGTTTAAATAATGGGTGAAAATTGCCCATATGCTTGATGTTGCTTTTATGAAATCAAAGCACCTTGGTAATAATACCAGTTTCTTCTCGAGCAATGTGATACCTGCATTGAACAGCTTTGGAGCAACAGTTGCTTGGCAGGCCTCACTCTTAACCAATTCTGGAAGAACTTCACTGTTGTTTGTCAACAGGAGCCAATACGCAATGTGGGAGAGGAAGATGACAACCTTCTCGTGGTCTCTCCTGTGAGTAGCAGTTACATTGTGAAACTAATTGCTGTCAGGATTGCGAACTGATCATCGCATTTGCTATGGGTGGTCAAGGATAACCGCTCAGCCCACTGCAACAGTATCTGCCTTCGTGAAATTAAATCTACAGCTCACCATCCAAGAATACAAACAAAAGAATGGGAATTAATATCGGCACATGGAATGTCACTAGTTAGTTAAAGATTGCAACCAATAAAACAGTCATCCTCTGCACACAAGAATAAAAAACAAAAGAACATTTCGAAAATTCCACACCAGCAGGATATAAAATCGTCCTTTTGAAACAAAAGAAGCCACTTTTAGCGGTATGGGCTTTGTAATGGACCCTAGACTATCGAACTGTGAATACGAATAATACAAAAGCGACAGAGAATGGTTTCTAGGTATTGGCATACCCAACTTCATCTCTCCCCTCCCGATTCACCCCGTTTATTAAATCCGACTTCCCCATGCTTTCCCGAAACAGGATTTTTTGGCGAACGAGTAGTTAGAATGACATCAGGTGTGTTAGCTGTTAAAACAGGTCCGGGTTTCGTCTTTTTCTTTCTCTCTCTCTGTATTAGTTTAGTTATCTGTGGGGGGGATACTTTAGATATGGTGCAAAGTTGCACGCAGTTTTTCAATTGTCTTGAAAACAATTGCCAAAATAAGCACGTATTAGCAATAAATGATACCTGAAGCCCTTTGGGCTTCAAGCGAGTCTTTTCTTCAAAAAGTCCCCTTTTCTTCAGCAAAAGCATGCACAGAAGCAAATTAAGGAAATAGTTTCCGCCAAACGATAGCTGAAAAATTATTCGAAACACGATCCACCCGCCCCAAACTCAATTTAAGTGGGCTTGGAAATACCGTTGACAACTAGAGTCATTTCTTTCCCAATGATATTAACGTGCAACTGGTGCTTGGAAGTTCTCGAATATTCGATCGGTTCGACAGATTAGAAAGTATTTATCATCAGCTAAGACCCGTTCATCGAAACAAATGAAGAAAAAGTTAGTTTGTAACAAGCGACGAGCATCAAAGCGTAGCCCGTTTCTTTCAGAAAACAATGCACTTCACCCTGCTTATTTATCTTCATAATTCCAGGGTAATAAAGACAAAAAAAGACAAAACAACTTTTGGCTTTGTAGAAATTTGGGTTTTTTTCCACATTAATATCTTCTGCTGTTTACAACAAAATTTCACTAAAAATAAATTACGTGTTATGCGAAAGGCATGAATTCCTAACGAATGTGGATGACATCACTGTACTATAATTACATCTCTATAACAAATAGGTCCTGATATGTATATGGATATTTTTTAACAGAAGTTAATATTACGTTAAAAATCTGATCACAAGCTGTACAGTACGATTCAAAATGCATTCATTGGTCTCATTAAAGGTTCTCAGAGTTGTGGCCTCTCCGTCTGGAAATCTTTATAGTCCACTGTTGAGAATAGCTAAAAATAAAAAAATATATATATATTTAAAAAATGAGAATTTAAAATCGCAGTGTTTAAAACGCAACTCGGTGATACAGCGATTCCACATCAAAACGGATATAAAAACATCCCGGTTTGACACCGCCACAATTCTATCTAAATAATTTTAAGTGTTTCTCCCATTACAATCGCCATGCCCACCCCACCCCCCGCCTTTTGCGACGGTGGAAAACCATGCAGGGTACGTGCCACTGTATATAACTATGAAAAGATGTAAAAAAAATCCCGTCAACGGTGTGGAAGTAGGGGGCGATGGCAAGGGTTGGGTTAGAAGCCTTCAGGGAATATTCAAGTCACACAATGGAGGAAAGTACTCGCAGTTCAACAATCTTTGCTGTCCAAGCAAACAAGCAACATTCACATATATTTTTACGACAAAGTGACGTAAGATGCAGCCAAATGATTTGGGGGTTACCACTTCCTATGGTAACATCTATAAAAAAGACTAAGGCGAGTCATATTTGGTCGACAAGAGAAAGATTGTGAAATAATAGTAAGATAGTACCTGTAAGTTACAATGTCACTGTACTCGATTAAGAACAAAGATGAGACCAGCGAGAAAACACCTCGACGACGTGGTACGTCAAGGTAGTGATACGTCAAGGTACTTTACCGCTCGATAAAAAGAACTAGCTTTTTTAGAATCAGACTTCAGAATAGATTGAAGAGAAGAATCCCAACAAAGATCCAGAGGAAATGCCGGTGCGCAAACCTTATCAGGGTTAACAAAACCACAGCATTTTCATGTTTGTCAGTGAATTCGGTAGCACTTTATTTGTTCAGTTGTTTACATAACATGGTGGAACAGGAAAATAAACACTGTCTAGGTTTTCGAACTTCTGCCCACCCCCCCTTCCAAATACAAAATTTTAAGGAATTTGGTTTCATTTCAAACTGCGCAAAAAAAATCCCCGATGTTTCAAACTGCGCTAAAAGACCATCGTATCGTATCGTGCATGAATAGTTCCATAAAATTGTATCACGATTAACGGTACAACGATCAGGTGCACCTGAAATGTTGTTCAACACGGAAGTGAACTCCCTAAAGAATGGAAAACAACATGCTGGCTTCTTTTCAGCTCCACCCTCACCTGACAAAATTTTGAAAATCAGATCACGAGTTTAACACCCACATAAAGCTTTGATAATTACTTTACATCCGAGTCTTTGAAATGTCTTTTGTGTGGGATGTCTGTCAATAACAGAAGGCAGAGTCACCAACCTGATTCCAACGCAATATTTTTGACAAAAAAAAAAAAGTCACTACACTTACCTTCACTTGCTCGTTGGGTTTGACATCAAGGTAAGGAGTAGGGTTTGTCTTGTGATCCCATCTATAAAGGAACAAGACGAAGATTTTGAAATACTTGTTTTGGAAACATTCTCTGGCGCCAAATATCTGGAAAATTTAATCGCCGTTTTTATTCACTTTATAGTGGAATAACAGACAAAGTTTAGTTTTGGGTGAATTAACCATGGAAAACGATAAAGTTCTTTTTCATCGTTCTCCAGGGTTAATTCACCCAAAACTTCTCTTCAAAGTTCTTTTTGTCAGTGGTGCCGACCAGAAGAACAACATGATTTTCTTTTGACCCAAACTACAAAAATTAAATATTTTATTCAGCAATACTGCCAAGCACAGACCGAATTATTAGCTTTACGATCAATGTTGTTTTATTACAACCTTTCCATTCACGCAAATGAGAAATAATACCACAAAACAATGGGCAGCGGGAATTCCCAAGTATTCAATTAAAATAATTGCTGTCGCCGTTAAACAACAAAATACCAATATCTTGCACTCTCACCATGTCATCACACACATTGAGGAGAATAAATATTGCTTTCCTTCCCCCTCGAGAGTGTTTTCAGCCCTTCTCAACACAAATGGACACATTATCATTATCAATACTTACACAACATCTGGATATCTTGTTGCAGCGCGTGATAAGAAGTACACTCCCATTCCACATGCGAATGAGACGATTCCGACAAGAGGCAATACCTAGTGAAACGAAATAAATTTATTAAAACTTGTTAGGCCAATGAAGATAAATCAATAACAACAAAGAAGGGGAAAGAAAACAACTTCGTTCTTTTGAAACCCTGAATAAGTTGATCTTCATATTAAAAGACTACCCTTGCGAATCTTCTTGGGTGGTGTTAGCGCGTCGTTAAAAACCTCGATCAAAAACAAAATGTTTTGTAAACAATAATCATCACGTCAGATGGTACACGCAAGTAAATTGGGGCAAATCAAGGTTGTGCCGCCAGTGAAAAATACTGTCTGACATCGTCGAATGGATTCACAGCATGCCGACTGTTAGAGGTAAACACACTTTCTTTTATTATTAAAGGGTTGGGTTCTTCGTAGGTAAATATCAACAACAGATGGTAGGAAAGCTGATTTAACCTCGCATTATTTATCAACACGTGGCGTAAACTAAATTAACCGACGTCTGTGATCGAGGATGCAATCAACATCAGTCATCTCCATTCCTCTTTTCTCATTTTGAAAGTGTCACTTGCTTAACTGTAATAATCCATGTCAAACAAAAACAAACACCAAAAAATAAATACACACGCACGCACCCACCCACACAAACGAGAGGGGTGGCGTGCTGAAAGGATTTCCTGCTTGGAGGTTTGCCCAATATTTATGTCCCACGGATTTGCCTCCTCGAGACAAGAGGGCATCAAATTGGCCCACAATCGTACACTGTTGAGAAAATGTGATTTCCTTGTACCTTTTTGACCCTAAAAAGTTGCAAATCGACAGTTGGGAGACTTTTTCCAAATGCCGGTTCCTTTGGCACAAACACAATGTTGTTTAACTCGATTACTGGTATATTTAATAGTAACACAGGAGGTTGCACAACATGGCCGGTTGACCTGGGTCCACGTGCAAAGAGCACGCATGTTTTGGCGGGAAAAATCGGTCTTTGGGGTCCTTTGACCACGTTTGGTCATGCACATTCACTACCATTCCCTACCGTTATCCACCCATCAATCTGCATATATTTTCAATATTGCCATGGCAAAAACAAAGTTCTCAGCAGGAAATAACTTAAGTTTAACTGTGTTCGGTGTTTGGTGACCCGCCCCGACCAGCTCCTTCCCTTCCTGTCTCATCTTGCAGACTGCACGTGGGGAAAAATTTTACACATCACGAGTTTTGATGCCATTGTGAAAAACAAATTCCTGCCCACTAAAATTTTAGTTCCTGTTTAACATTTTGTACTGTACGTTTTCTTTCCTTTCGAGATCCTCGACTTAAGAGCGACACCTGCCGATTAAAAGTTTTGCGTCATTCTCGAGCTTCGATCCCCCCCTCTCTCCTCCAGTCTCTCACGCTTGTCCTAGCTTTTCCAAATGATTTTAAAAATTTGTTTCTCAAGACTTTTTCGAAATCTAAAACGATCAGAATTCTTTTGAAATTCCTGTTTGGGGTCGTTGGGATTTGTTAACCAGACCATCAAAAATAACTAGTTCCCCCTATCAGGTTACAGTTTCGATTATATCTGGCAACTTGCTGAATGCTGTCTCTCACCACAAGAAATATTAAACAGAGAGCATTTTAATACATATTTATATTCCAAAATGTCATTTTATTCGGTACGGTATAAATTTACTAAACAGCTTCCTGAAAAAAATTCTAATAATTAAACTCCTTGCCTTGACGTCGGTTCTAATTAAATCTAAATAATTTCTGGCTCGAGGGCAGTGTCCCAAAATTAATGGCGATGCATTTAAAAACGAAACTAAACCATTAAATGCCGCCACGCATTTACAATTTCCTTTTTTTGTTATAATTTTAAAGACTTAAAAGAGTTAACAAATCCTTCCAGTTCAGTCAATATGCTCGCCAGAAANTTGTTTCTTGTAAAAATGACGGCTTTCAACACAAGAAATATTAAACAGAGAGCATTTTAATACATATTTATATTCCAAAATGTCATTTGATTCGGTACGGTATAAATTTACTAAACAGCTTCCTGAAAAAAATTCTAATAATTAAACTCCTTGCCTTGACGTCGGTTCTAATTAAATCTAAATAATTTCTGGCTCGAGGGCAGTGTCCCAAAATTAATGGCGATGCATTTAAAAACGAAACTAAACCATAAAATGCCGCCACGCATTTACAATTTCCTTTTTTTGTTATAATTTTAAAGACTTAAAAGAGTTAACAAATCCTTCCAGTTCAGTCAATATGCTCGCCAGAAATCCATATCAAATAAGGAAAGTTTCGATTAAAAGTTTTGCTTCCGGCTCAAGTGGTTCGACTTGGTCAAGTGAGAGCGACGGAATTGCAGTGATAGTAAATATAGTCTACTTTTCAAACAAAAAGGAGGGTTATATCACAAGATCTATTTGCAATATTATTACTCCCGTAAATCACAAATGACCATGTGTGGTGTTCGCCCCTTTTAACTAACAAAATGGTCTTCACGAAACTATGAAACATCACATCTTAATGAAATTAACGATACGACCAATAAGGCGATTAAAATAAAAAAACACCTGTAAACTAAGCAAAAACGGTCACTGCCTGTTTCACGAATAGAAATACTCGTTGCTATTCAGTATACATAGGGTCAAGACTGAGTACAACCCTTACTTAAATTACAATTAAATTTTGTGCCGAATGGACCATTTATCAAATTGCCTACTTTTGTCAAATTTATCCTAATAACCAAGTTCTGACACTTTATCAGTGGATTCAATAGGGAAGAGTTCATAATGCTTTACACCAAACACTTGATTATTATGAATAACTGACAAAAGAAACAATTGAGCGACCTTTCACTCATCAAAGTGATGGACCCGCAACTTTGATCTGTTTCTCACTCTCTTTACAACTAACCTTTAAATATGATCATAAAACTTTTTATAAAATGACTTACCTCCTTATTTTTAAACATTCTTACTTTTCTTATAAAGTTCATTTTGTACACGAAGTTAATCAGCCAAAAAATTTTCAAATACGATGTCTCCAATTTAGAGAAGGTCTTCAAAACCAACCGTCCTCTGAAACTAGCGGATACGAGAATTAGTCAATTGTGTTGTTTGGCACGACTTTATGCTTTTTCTACCTATTGTTTAAACTACCAATTGTATTCAATCCAAAGGAGTGATTCTTTATCACACAGTGAAGGTTCACGACCAGGTGTTTCGAAAGTGGTGGAAGAGTCGTGCACTTGTGCACGAGTCGGCGTTGTCATGGCTCTAACCAAAACCACAGGTACTTTTCACAACAAGAGAATGGGTTCAAAAGTTTCTTAACTTCAGAAGGAACCAAATTGAAGATTAATAAAATTTGGGCTTGGCCTCCTTTGCTAAAATTTAGTTTGAACAGAACTCAAGTACACATTTTCCAGTCAAAACAAGTTCTTGTTTCACAACTTTCTCAAAATCACACTCCATTTCTTGAATTCTTCTCATTTCTTTAGTTGCCAAATTATCATGATCTCCACGTGAAGCACAGCGGGACAGCCTGCTGTTTTAGTTTACTTGACCTGGTATTTTTGTCATATAAAAAATGGCAGAGGTTGGGTAGGGTTTAACAGGGGGGTTGCCACTTCCAGGTTTTCCAACCTCTTAAACGCCCATTATTGTCTGAAAATAATTCTTCTTTGCAGAATAAAATAAAGCAGGCCTAAAATATTTTATTGCCGTCGGTTGAAAAAAGTTGGAATGGTTCACTGGGTTTCTTAAACACCTGTTTTCAGAAGTTGGGCAAATGATTGTGAGACCATACCCCCTCCTAGCACAAATATCTCCACATGCTCACACATTCATTTGGGGGAGGAATTATTGGGGACGCTGGGAATAAATGAAACTGTGGTTCTTAAATATTTCTAAAATTCTTTACGTAGCAGTCTCCCTTCAACAAAAAAATTTTGCTGCCCCCTACAAACTTAATGATAATTAACATAACAAAGAGGAATTTTTTTTGTTAAACGATTAGTTGTTCAAAAGATGTGATGTGAACGATCATCGTTCAATGGCATGGGTGCACCTGCTTGGTCTTCATAGTTGCGCCATTTCAATCGACAAGTCACTGCAACACATCTCATGTAGAATTTGTTTTGCATCTCCGTCGTGTACCAAATCAATAAATTAAAATCTACTAACAATGTCAACACTTTTAAACACCAGACCAAAGAATACTATTTTCAAAATATACAGAAAGAAGAAGACAGTATATATATCTACTACTGACAACTCATGTTTTCACTCTCATAAAGAGCCAGGTATTCTAAAAGGACATCTCATTTTAAAACACATTTATATTTTAAAATTTTATCTCCCTTTTTTTTCAATTAAAAAATCACCTCTTAAGGGACCATTATGGAAATAAGGTCGGTTTGACCTTTTAATGTTATCCCTGCCACTTCAATTAGGGGTGACCTGTAATTATTTTTATTTTAACTCAAATTGTAATATTTTTATGCAACATTCTTTTTAGTATTAATTTATACAAAAGTTTGTAAATTAACTTTAAATTGTAATTTA
>RDPX01000025.1:58328-96915 GCA_003991215.1 Morbakka virulenta
ACATTTATTTTGGAAGTTGTTCGGATAAACTAAAAATTCGCGTTATCGGATATGAGTTCATCCACAACCGTGTTCTATGATTAATAATTTTACGCCTTTTAATGAAACTGGGTGCTTGTAAAGCCAAATGGCTACCACAGTTTCATTTTTAGAGACATATACTCCGTAAAATTGCTCTAGGTAAAAGAAGTTAGATAAGTCAGAATTCTAGATGCAACTTATTTTAAAACAAAAAGTGCCTTGAATCAGAGCCCATCTATCAACAAAAGTCGGCAAAATTCGTTAGACACTAAATAAAGTTTGACAAATCCAACATTTATAGAATGAAAAATGTTTTTGGATTCCGCTAAACTAAAATGGTTCCGGAAAAAGAAAATTCTGACATTACATTCAAATGTTTCGATAACGGAAGTTCAGATAATCAAGAAGTACTATATTCCTAAGATATGTATCTGACACAACAATATTATATGCGACTTGGCAAGCCAACATATTTTAAGAAATTAAAAATATACCATTACTAATTTTCTCTTTCTCAAACACCCCCAGGTAACATTCTGTTGATTCTAAAAAAATGCCTAGATAACAGTCTGATTTTTCCTCGAACCCTATACAACTGCAGGCATGAAGAATAAGGATTAGCCATCAACGTTACAAATCAACAAAGGATTCATGCGTTTGCAGGAAGTATTTTGACAAAAACGATCACATCCAGAAAGTATACTCCTCTTTTATTTCAAGAAAGAAGATTAAAAAGAAGGAAACCGTCCAGGGCACAGAAAACAGAACAGCAGCATGCAGTAATTTTGAAATTTGTGGAGACGATGACTGCATCTGTTTTTGAAAATACGTTACGTCAAAAACGATCAATTAAAGCAACAAAATACGACGTATGCCCTAAGATACTACCTACAAAAAGCCTATATTGAAATCAAAATTATGATACAAATATATTTAATTCGAAAAACTCTCAGAGAGGCAATTGATGTTTTACACCAGGGGTGGGCACCCTGCTGCCCGCGGGCCGGATTCTGGGCCGCGAGAAGAATTTTCATGGCCCGCGAGACCACCAAATTATTTAATTTTTGGTTAGCAAATATAATTGTCTAGCAGTTGCAGATATTGAATGTATTGAATAAAACTTATAACTTTGTCAAACTTGAGATTCAGAAAAAACTTTTTCACTTGGACAACTGCGAGCTACACTAGCCATACCGGTGCTTTCACCGATGTAGTTTTGACTGCGTGTAAACGGGCACACCGGTGTGGTTTCACTCCATTTTCGCAGCGAGGACTGCAATACTGACAGCAAGGTTAATTTACATAATCTGTCTTTTGTTTTTTCTCTTTGTTTCTCACTATATTTGTTTCCCGCTTTTCTTATTACGTTTGGCCCGCGCCAAGAAAATTTTTGAAGGATCTGGCCCACTCTCTAGAAAGGTTGCCCACCCCTGCTTTACACGAACATCACAAAGACGAGTTTCGTATTATTCAATTCTTTGGTAGAAAGATTTAGACCAATAAAATATTGGACAGGATCCGACCTTTGTAGATTATTGGCAAAGATCAGCTGTTCATGTACCTCATTACGTCTAAGCTTGATAAGACCCTGTTTGCTTAAGCAGTAAGGTATGATATTAACATAACAGCCATTTATAACATTAATTTTACATATTTGTATATATGTTATTTTATACAGAGAGATGATTAACTAAATAGAGTTTCTCTTTATCCAATATATTTTTATTTCAAATTCATTTTATCTGTAACTTCTAGGGAAAGTCTCCAACAAAGGAAGATTCGAAGTCCTTGTACCCTTGCGTTGCTGAGCCAGGTGTAAAATAGTCCGGCTTTGCTAATTTGAAAAGGTAGCTCGTTGTCATTGTGTTTCTGACTGCTTATTTTGGACATGCTATCAAACTAACATAGAATTAGTCCTCGAAAACCCTATTTTTAGCATGGATTGACCAAGCCGCCATGAGACTGCAAGTCAAATTGCTTTTCGGGAAATGACAAGTTGCAGAATTAAGAAAACTATTTCCCGTCAATAAATACACCAATCTTACAGGAAGGATCCTTGCAAGATTCAACAGACAATGAAAAAAATGTATTTGTTATTTTGGTAGAGAAGTCGTCGTCGTTGTCAGGTACCACATCTCGCGTAGATGTTCTCAGCCAGGGCCTGCCACAAATTACTGTCTTTGGTAAATTGGAGACGTTCTTTGCTCTGTACCTTTCTTCATTTGCTATAGCTGGTGAGGGAGGTTCCCCTCTGCCTTTTTTAGTTATCTTGGTCTCGATCTTCTCTCCTTGACAGACAAATTTTATGCATGTCTTTCTTCATTGCGTGTCCCCTTTTTTGCTGGTTGTCCGAGAACTTGCATTTTCCCTTTCTCTGTTGAGCATTTCAAGATTGTAATTTGTGAAAGAAAATTACAATGTTTTTGGCTTCTTGCCGCCATCTTTGATGATATCGATGCAAGATTCTGCAACCCAAAATCTATAAAAAAATTTAACTTTATAACTCTACCATTTTTGTTTCACTTTGAAACGGAAGATTAAAAACCACAGAGATAATTTGATTAATAAATTTCCTTTGAATGATGGTAACGTAAAGGTTATGTTTTCAACATAATACCCACTGATTGGACAGGTAGCGATAAAGTTTGGATTGAAAATATGAACAAAGATAGAAAATATGGATAGTTGGTCAATGTCACACAACAAACACTCCCGATCACATAAATAGTCACATGTGGTTTTAATATTGTTAGTGGTATTTTGATAAAGAAAAAAAAGAAGTCTAGACAATTTCGTTAAGAGAGATCTTAGCAAGAATTAAATGATTTTGTACAAAAAATTTAGACTTGAATCTCTTAATTATTTAGGAGCATGGCTCTCGATTTAAAAAGAGCTTTTCTGTTACCTTTCTAAATCCATTTGGTTTTGTAAATTACCTTGTTTTCAGTTTCAAAAAAATTTATCGATATGTCATTTTTGACTGATTAGATGTTCTGATAATACTTATCAGTATTGTTAAAAAGCAGTTTTACAGAAACCCGTGTACTTTTTTTTTTTCGCCTTTGTAGCACAGCTGGATTTCGGATCGACCTAAAACTCAAGAAACAAATAGAGTGTTGAAATAGAGCCACTGATATACAACAAAGCAGTTTGACACTTGAGAATGCGGTTCACGAGTACAATGGATTTATTCTTTAATATTTAATTCGGATATGAACGAAACACAGTCACTCATACCAGAGTAGGCATAAGGAATTTTTTGTTCTGATGTTTGCTTCCAGCTGGCGATTTTACGAGAAAGTGATTATCCTAATGAGGACCCAGCATTTTGACAAACAATGGATACAATATAGAAAGTCTTTAATTTTCCCATGAGGGCTACCTCTATATTTCCTTTCCAATATTAAATAATACCTACCCATTTCTATAACAGCTGTTTTAATGGTTTTGATCGCTTTTGTTTTACTGGTGTTTGTTCGCATGGTTAGCTTGCTCATTGCACAATCTAGAACTGGTTGATTATTGTTCTAGCTTGCACACAAAGTCTATGAATTGGGTTTCACACGGTATGTGTTAACATAAACAATTGCTTAATACATTATCCCCGATGATCAGAACAAGGTAAAGAAACACACTTTAATTCCACGCGAGGCTTCAAAAGCTAAATACAAAGGTCTTCGGTTTCAAAAGATCATCTGGTACTTTCTTTCTGCTCCTGTCAAAAAAGGTGGTGAAACAATGTTTGTACTCTCACATTATAAAATAAAATTTAGTTACTTTAGATGTAATAGCTTTCATACGCTGAAAATTCTGACCTTTATGGACTCAGAGGAAGCCACAGATGTAAGAGCTTTATCTTGTCATGAGTCGTAAGCTTTTTCTGAGCAACATTTCGAGAGATCTTTCTCCCATCGTCAGCTTGACGATGGGAGAAGGATATTTTCATACGTTGTTGCTATATTTTGAACACCAGTTGTGTTAATTCCCCTAGTATAGTCTAATCCTCCTTTAGCACCATTATTTTCCTTTTACATCGTTGCTGGCTAAATGTGAAACTTATCTTTTGCCTTTCTGCTATACATCAATAAATAAATTACTGACCGAAGAGATATCAAAATAGAATTTTACCATTTTTATACTGCGTTGCTGTGGTCTATTTTGACTTTTTTTCATTTTGGTCAACAGGTAAAGTTTTTTTATTGGTTTTATTGTTGTCTCTAAAAATGTTATGGTTTTATTCAATCTTCTTTTTCTTCTTTGGCCTTCATCCCACGTTTGTCAGGTCCCCTGTTCGACACCTTTTTCACCACTTGACTCGGTCTTCTCAATCTCCTTCTCTCGCTCCCACTTCTTTCATGTCTCGTTCTATGATGTCCCTCAGTCTAAGCTTTTGTCGTCCTCTTCTCCTCCTTCCTGTCACTGGTGCCTGTCATACTGCCTTCATAATATTGTCATTTTCTCTCCTTATTAAATGTCCATGCCATCTTAACCTTGCTTCTCTTCCTTTCTCTGTTATTTTCTTTACCTTCAAAAATCTTCTTATGTCATCATTCGTCCTGTGTTCGTGCAAGGATATTCCGGCTAGCCACCTTAGCATTCTCATCTCCGTCGCTTCTAACGTTCTTTCCTCTTTTCTTTTACAGGTACGACTTCTAGACCATATATAATCTTATATATAGTTTTATTTGATATTGAACAACAAATTATTTTTTCTCCCTTGGGATGGGATCATGTTTTTCTGGTAAATTTGACGATAAACCTATTTACTCTAGGATCCAAAATTTTAAGTTGTTTGAATATTAAACTTGTACTATATTTACAATAATTCTCAAAATTAACACATTGATATATTGTTTTTCATCTCCACTGGGTTCTTAGGTATTGAATGAGGAAAAATACCATAGAACTGGTATTTACATGTAATTAGAACCTCAAAAATGTTTCAGAGATTTGCCTTTGTTCTTGTAGCTGATTTCTGAATCTCTTGACAAAAACTAGCAAAAATCTGCTATCATACTTGGGTTGGTCTGCTTTGAAATCAATTTTCAAAAGTTTTACATTCTTAGAAAGCTTTCTTTGTATTTATTTCTTATGTCACCCAACGTTTGAAGGGTAATAGCCAAGATGGACGTGTAAGAGAGCATTTTAGGAGAGAGTCTGGTACCCAGGTCTCGATGTCCTTTTAGCAACTTGTCCATTCATAATAATACAGAGTAATTCTCAACACTTTGATTGCCACCAAAGTTGTCATCTACATTTGCAAACGCGTTTCGTACCCTCAATTTTGAACTGTTAGTCGTTTTTTTGAAAAGAGTTATTGTTTATCACATCTCGCATCTCAGGTCCAAAGAAATTACCCACTTTCAGCTTCGCTTTACTCTTTTCTCCTCCAAATGTCTCTTTGAGATAATGAAATCCATGGCTATTCCTATACATCGTTATGGGAAAGATTTTCATCAAACCAGGTTTAATGTGAAATGAACAAAGCAACATTTTTTGAGATCCTCTACATGCAGATGCTGAACATAGCATCTGACAATAGCGAAAATATTTTTTCAGGCAACTCCTTGGCATTGAAATGATTTACATCACCAAAATATAATTCTCCCAAAGGCAAAGGAAGTACTTATATTTTGAGATTCCATTAAGAGAAAAAGATCAGACGCAGTCGAAGAGAATGCAAATCAGGAGTGGGAACCGATGGAAAGGATCATAATTGAAGAGGCCACGCATGCATGTGGGAGGAAAGCAGCGTCCAAACCATCCAGACGAGAGGTGTGGTGGTGGAATGATGAGGTGCAAGAGGCAATTAGGAACGAGCGGAAACCATTTAGACACCTGAGAGATTATCAGAGTGACACAGCTCTGGAAAAGCATAGGCAATGCAAAAGAATGGCCAAGAAGACGGTTGCGAAGGCAAAGGAACAAAGACAGAATTTTAAAAAAATAAATGGGAGAGCAGTGAAGGGCAACAGAAAGTATTTGGAACAGCCAAAGCACGTGGAAGGTCTCGAAAGGGTAAGGGACATTCCACCATTTTGAAGAACGAAGGTGGAAATATGTTGACAACGGATACAGAAATCAAGCAAAGGTGGATGAACTACTTTCAGCAGGTACTGAACACCGAGAATGCACGGGAGGATCTTGGGAGAGTGAAACCGGTAGAAAGCCCTGTGAAACCAATCACGGTTGAGGAGGTACAGGTGGCACTAGAAAAAATAAAGAAGGGAGGGCACCGGGACTACCCGATGTTACCAGCGACATGATCAGAGCCTTGGGGTCGGAAGGAACAGAGAGAATTACTGAGATCATCAAGAAAGTTTGGGATAAAGAGGAAATGCCAGACGACTGACACAAGAGTCTTTCAGTGCCAATCTAAAAACAGAAAGGGGGGCATAATGCAGTGTGGCAATTATTTAGGAATCAATCGGCTATAGCATGCAATGAAGGTATCTGAAAGGGTATTGGATAGAAGACTGAGAGACGTCGTTGATATAGACCACACGCAGTTTAATTTTATCCCAGGAAAAAGTACAACGAATGTCAGCTTTATTCTGCGACAACCCCAAGAGAAGAAACTGGAAGGAAATGAGAAATTGTTTATTGACTTTGTCGACTTTGAAAAAGCGTACGACAGGATTCCTAGAGAAGTTGTTTACTGGTGTCTACGAAAGAGAGGAGTACCGGAAAAGTTGGTTCGGGTTGTGAAAAGCTTCTATAGCAAGAACAGAACCGTTGTAAGGTCTTCCGTAGGTGAAACCGACCAGTTCAACATTAAATTTGGCCTGCATTATGGCTCAGCACTAAGTCCTTTTCTGTTTGCGGAGGTTATAGATACCATTAGCACAGCGACAATACAAGGCCTACCAACGGAACTTCTCTTTGCGGATAACACTGGGGAACATTCGTTTATTTGCTTTAAAAAAGACTTTTCGATAGTCAATTTGAGTGTGTAGATTTCAAATCTGATGTCGGTTTTTGTCTGCAAGGTACAGATTTTATGTAATTTGACATATATTTTTTTCGTTATTGTAGGAAGTTGCAATATCAGCCACACGTCTTTTGTTCACTTGAATCTTAAAACGGCATGAAAGTCATTTATTTATATTAATTAAGGCAAAAGAAACAGAACATTAAAATGTGACTGTAGAATAAATTACACTATTGTTGTTTATGGCATATTTTCTGATAGCATTTCTTAGAAAAGATCATTCTCTATCCCAAAGTTAGATCAGCATCCATTAGAACATCACCACAGCTGATGGAAGCTTATCAATTTCTTTGTGTATTTTATTCAGGGAGGAATTTGCGTTTGCAACTTTTGCGTTTGTACACTTCATCTGGGCAATCTCATTTAACGCCCCAGCAGTGTTGAGCCATCATACGTTCGTCCCAGCGCCATTGGTAGCGCTCTTCCATGATCTTTAGGTCTTGGTGAAATCGTTCACCTTGTTTGTCATTCATAGCCCCCAGATTGTTAGGGAACTTATCAAGGTGGCTGTTCAAAAAATGAAGCTTGATCCTCATGTTGCACCCGAGATCACGAAAAGCGAGGAACATTCTCTTCACAAGTTCACTTTAGGTCTCCGCCTTATTTTCTCCAAGGAAGTTCTGAACGACTGCCACAAAGGACAACCATGCCTTTTCTAAAGCGGTTGTGAACACTTTTCAATTGACAATTCACTGTCACAACTGTCTTGCTTCCTTGTATTATGCTGGAGAAAATTAGTAAATATTTTCTTTGCCGAGTAAGGAAAGTACTGGAAAGCAATTTAAACTGCGGGAATCAAATTAAAGGAATTTACATCTGGGCAGTATTACTAATGAGCTGAAAGCAATAGACAAGAAAACCAGAAAACTTCTCACCATGCACAAAGGTCTCCATCCAAAGGATGATATTAACAGACAATATGTAGAAAGAAAGGGCGGTGGAAGGAGGCTCCTTTCCATCGAAGAGTGAGTTGAAAATTCAGTGCTCTCTTTGAGAGAGTATGTTGAGAAAAGTAATGAAAGACTAATAACAGCAGAAAAAGATAGGTATGATGAACCTGAGGTATCTCCTGATAACCTTGAAAACACAAGGCAGCAGAAAGAAAGAAGAGGTGGATAGAAAAACCAATACAGCGACAATTCATATGGCAAATGAAGGATGTAAAGATGGTATATCATGGACATGGCTCAGAAGTGGAACATTAAAACAAGAAACTGAATCACTCATTACCCCTGCATAAAAACAATGTATTTGGACAAATTAAATCAAGGCAAAATTAGATTAAACCAAATCAGAATCGTTCCACATAGCTGGATTTCAAAATCACTTGGGCTGTGCAAAGTCTCTCCTGTAATCATCAATTTCATACGAAGTAGCATGAGGATGTGGAAAACAACTCTCTCTCTTTAAGCCATGAAAACGGAATCCTTAAATTCCATCGCATTAACAAATTTCACTGGTCTGCAGAAAAATGTATTTTGAATACGCATAACATAATTAGGGTAAGTTTGTGTTGCTGATTCTGAAAATAACATTCTTTTTTTTGTTAGGTTTAATTTTTCCAGAAATTCCAATTTTTTCAAAAAATTCGACTAATTTTTCAAAAATTTGCTCTGAGTAAAAAAAGACCAAAAATACCTCTTGAAAAGAAAGTCAATAATATCAAAATTTTCCAAGTTCACGACACCTATGGAACAACCCTCGCAAATCTGAACTTTTACGACGGTCTGTTTATTTTCTCTCGTTTTGACCGGTTTTCTTTGAACTCCCGTTGTCTTGCTTGGACTGCATGGCAACATATTACGCAATACATCTGGCTATTATTTGTCCACACGTATGACAATTCATATTGACCATCTAGCACGTCCAGGATTGGTTTTCACCTGTTAGAAGCCCCAACGCCGTCAAAAAAGCAAACATTACCTTGTTTGAGAGCATTGAACAAAGGAATAGTCATTGTACATTACTCTTTCAAGATATCGCAATTGCCTCGTGAGTGTAGAAACAAGCCGAATAACGTCTGCTATATTTTTGGTCAGGTAGTTTTTCGAGCACAAAAATGCGCTCTCACCGCAGGATTATGCAAAGCCTATCAATTGTACTTTGGATGTAAAGCTGGTGATAAAAAATAACCTTGGGCTCCTCACGTATGCTGCAACACATGTGCTACGAAACTGAGAATATGAATTAAAGGGAAAAGACTCTCCATAGGCTTTGCTATCCCAATGATTTGGAGAGAGCCGAAAAATCGTTTGATGATTGCTATATCTGCCTGCTTCCGGATGTTACCAAAGGCTTTTCGCAAAAAGAGAATGCTCACCTAGTATACCCATCTCTTTCCATCGGCTATTCGTCCAGTACCTCACAGTGATGATCTATCAGTACTGGTCTGCCCAGAAGAGTTTGGTGAGTAATATTTCAAAGCAACTTGTTGAAATTTTTTCTGTAAACTAAAGCAAGTTTTTATAATTGAAAATTTTAAATAAAACTGTTATCACTTGACCCCTACGATTTTGACTTTAGAAGAAAGAAGGGACGTTTGCTTTTATGCACTGATTAATACATACCTGTCATGAATACAGCATTTAACATAATAAGTCACACTTTTATCACAAGGCTTGTATTTAAATGAGAAAGGTTGGCAAAAGGCAACATATGAGAATGTATTTTCAACAACAGGCCATTAAATAATAAATAGTTTATTGCATGAAGATAGCCTTCATTTGCATTGGTCTGTCTGTCTCACATTATTTAGAAAGCACCTTTATGTCGTTATTGCTCTATAGTATTTAAGTTTGTGTAACATGCAAATCTTATTTTTGATAAAAACATCATCTGGTCGTAATTTATCTAAAACATTTTACTTTGTGTATCCTATGAATCTTCTTTTCGGACAGATGCGACCTTAGATTGGTTTGGAGATGACCACCAAAGAAATCAATCAACAAGCACGAGTGATTCATCAGCACTTTCATACTCCTTCAGCACGACGGATTTTTCTAAACCACATGTAATAAACCAAGCAGAGCTGAATGATCTAGTGCGAAATGTGGGCCTTCCAGAGCAGAAGGGCGAACTATTAGGCTCCCGACTGCAAGAATGGATACTGTTAAGGCCAGATGTTAGGGTAACATAATTTCGGAACAGACATCAGGATCTTCTAAAGGTCTTTAAAAACATAAGTTCATTTTCAGTATGTACAAATGTTTTTGAACTGATGAATGCTCTTAAAATTGAATATCAACCTCAACAATGGGGACTATTTATTGACTCATCTAAGGCTGGTTTGAAAGCTGTTTTGTTGCATTATGGAAATGAAGTTCCTTCCAGACCAAATGGACACAGTGCTGAAACATATTACACATATGCGGGATTCAAAGAAATTCTAATCTATAAAAGTTATAGGGAACATCACTGGCCGATTTGTGGAGACTTTTAAGTCGTTACTATATTAATGGGAATGCAGCTAGGATTCACCAAGTACTGCTGTTTCTTGTGTGAGTTGGACAGTAGAAACCAAAGTCTACACTTCAAAAAGAAGGACTGGATACAAAGACAGCTCACACCTGCTGCTAAAAACGTTTTCAACGAACCTCTGGTAGATCCTAGTGAGGTCCTCATACCCCCTCTTCATATAAAGCTTGGCTTGATGAAAACGTTTGTGCAAGCTTTGAATAAAGATAATGGAGGTTTCAAATATCTCCAAGAGAAGCTCCCAAACATCTCTGACGCGGGAGGGCATCTTTGTCGGCCCAGAGATAACACAACTTCAGCAAGATGACTCGTTCGAAGAACTTCTTGGTCAGAAGGAGCAAGCTGCATGGCGTTCATTCGAATCTGTTGTGAACAACTTTCTAGGTAACCATCGAGTAGACAACTACAAAGAACTTGTTCAAAGCATGCTAAAGGCCTACGAGGAACGTGGTTGTCACATGTCTCTGAAAGTTCATTTCGTGCACTCACATCTTGACAGGTTTCCTGAAATTTGCGGTGACTACAGTGATGAAGACGGAAATTGGTTTCATCAAGATATAGCAACGATTGAAAAGAGATACCAAGGAAATTGGTGTTGCACTATGCTTGCCAATTTCTGCTGGACAATCGAGAGAGGCGATCCAGATATTTTATAGAAGAACTATCAAGAGAAAGACTATAAATTATACTACTTTGGTCCTCTTTATTAGTGTTATACATTGTTTTAATCTTGCATGTTGCATTGTTAATGGGCACTATGTCGCATGCATACTCGTGGAAAAAAATAAATTTGCCTACACCCCATTATTGCATTTGAACGTGCAAGTAGGCAAAATAGGGGGCACGAAGTCTGAAAAACTGGTACCTAACTCATATTTTTAACGCTTATATTCCTGATCAGCGCCCCAAATTTAGAAAGAAAATATGTCATTTATTCAAAATATACAGGTAAAAAAATTGATTTTGTTGACCTGTGTTATGGTATCTTCCAAGGAGACTCTTTGTCTCCCTTTCTCTTCCGTATCGCTCTTTTCCCACTCTCGAAACTGTTCTACGGAACAGTAGAAAAGAGTTCTACAGAAGGCTTAGGCACATTTTTTTAAAACGGAGCTTAATTCTAGGAATAGAATAGAAGCAATAAATACACTGGCAATTCCAGTCGTTACATATAGCTTAATGTAATCAATTGGTCTTTAAGTGAGATCCGGGAAACGGATACGAAAGTGAGAAGGTTTATGACCATGTACCGAATGCATCACCCGAAAGCTGAGGTGGATAGATTGTATATCCCTAGGAAAGATGGAGGAAGAGTAATTATGCAATTGGAACTGAGCTATAAGACTGTGACAATAGGACTATGCAAATAACTTTAATCAACCTCGGATTGGATGCTAAAATTAGTGCTTATTCATGAACAGACGGAAAGAGCCAACTCTATTACTAACGAAGGTAGAAAGTTCATGCAAGAACTTAAGGTTGACAATGTTGTATGCAACGAAAGTATATCTTGGACCAAGCAAGCTAAGATGGTAAAGCAAACGGCAAAAAATGAAGGAACAAGAAACATTAATCTAAATTGGAAAACCAAACACCTCCATGGCCAATACCCAAAGCGAATCGATGATGCTGATGTAGATAAGAAACTCGCTCATCAGTGGTTACGAAGCGCGGGACTAAGGCTGAAACGTCAACAAAGCATTTCCAAGCAGAAGTCATTCAAAACGGTGCAAACCCTAATTGTGGGTTTTGAGACTCTCCCAGAGAAATAATAGATCATATAGTCTCTGGCTGTCCAATCTTAACGCTAATTGAATACAAACTTAGGCATAATCGAATTGGACAATATATCCACTGGAAGTCTTGTCAACACTTTGGTCTCCCATACACGACTAATTGGTACAGACATAAACCTGAACCTGTCACAGAAAATGAGAAAGTCACAATTTTATGGGACTTTTGGATCCATACAGACAGGACCATTCAGGCCAACCGTCCTCATATTATCATTAAAGATCACGATAAAAAGACATGTTTGGTGATAGATATGACGGTACCAACTGATAAAAAGGTTTCGGCTAAAGAATTTGAAAAATTCTCAAAACATAAAGACTTGCAAATTGAAGTTAAAAAAATGTGGAAAATGAAAACCACTATTGTATCGGTAGCAGTAGGCGCTTTAGGTGTTAAAAACTGCCTGGAACAAACTCGCTCGCGGAAATACAAAAAATAGTGCTTAATGGGGCAGCACATATACTACGAAAAGCATTATCATTATCAAAATTCCTCTTTTTACTATTTTACTATACAATTACGTCCTTTTTTTTCTTTAATTTATTTATCTTTTTTTTTTTGTTTTAAACTTTTAAATCTGTCAGATATATAAAAATTTGTTTTCTGAAGCCAGCCTTCCAATTTCCTCTGGTCTCTGGGTGAGACCCGGAATGGGATTGCAAAGAGCCACAGATACAAGTAAAACCAAATAATAATGTTTTGGGTATTGACATTAAACTGGATCCAGTTGTGGAGTTTCGACGTGGGCGAAAGAGGTTATTCTTTGTTCTACCTACANAAAAACGTAGAAAAACATGTTGGAAAACTGCCTGGAACAAACTCGCTCGCGGAAATACAAAAAATAGTGCTTAATGGGGCAGCACATATACTACGAAAAGCATTATCATTATCAAAATTCCTCTTTTTACTATTTTACTATACAATTACGTCCTTTTTTTTCTTTAATTTATTTATCATTTTTTTTGGTTTTAAACTTTTATATCTGTCAGATATATAAAAATTTGTTGTCTGAAGCCAGCCTTCCAATTTCCTCTGGTCTCTGGGTGAGACCCGGAATGGGATTGCAAAGAGCCACAGATAAAAGTAAAACCAAATAATAATGTTTTGGGTATTGACATTAAACTGGATCCAGTTGTGGAGTTTCGACGTGGGCGAAAGAGGTTATTCTTTGTTCTACCTACAAATCACCCTTGAGCATGGTGTAATACCTGCTACCCCTCCTCGATACCATGAAGTGCCAAGTTGGCGTCCGGAGGGGAAGGGGAGTCTGTGTCATGACCAGGATGATGTCATTAGCTTTCGTTGGCACCCATCCTATGAGAAGAGAAGCTCAGAGCAATAAACCAATCGTAAATGTAAATTCCAGATTGACATCTGGCGGGGCGTAACAGTGTCGCATGACCAGGTTCAGGTCTTCGGCTTTGGTTGGCAACTTACCTAGAGATGGTGTCTGGAAAAAAATGGTGACAAAGGCGTCTTATCACCACTATCTTATTTTAGATTTTGAAATGCTGGATTAGAATATTAAAAGTAACAGCGTAAATGGCACTGGTAATTTATGACAAAGGCCTGGTTCGGCTGGGGTCCCTTGGTTCTGCAGCACAGGCCCGGTTGACAGCGTAGGACTGCAAAGCAAAGGTGGACAAAAGAGTTCAACGTGCTTGTTATGGAATGTTATCTTTTGAGCAACCCGATAAACAAAGTCAGGATACCAATAAGAATGCATAAAACTTGGAAGATTGGAGGACTATTTGATGTCACCGAGCAAAACCTCTACTACTAAGCCAGAGCTATACGCAAGAACGAATGGTTTGTTAACGTTGAGATAGAAACGACAAGGAGAAATATCGCTGTTGAATTTTTAAAAAATAATACAGTTGTGAAACAAACTGAACTCGACAGCGAGAATGTGATGGAATCAAACGTGGAGGATGTAGTTGAAGATAAAAACTTTGTTGTCGATGGAGAGAACAAAAGAACTGAAGAGTATTGGGAAATGTTATAGATGAAATTCTTGAAATGCTAGGAGTGGGGAAATTAATTTATACTTCCCAGGTTTCATAAATGTAGATTAAAAAAATGAGATTGTCTTAATTGACTGGAAAGGTTAATGCAAGTATTGGTGACATTAATATCAATACTTTATTACAAGTATTAATAACCTGATGAAATCGGTAACTGCTTTCACAGGTAGAAAATTGGAGTTAAAAGCATATGGCAGTAACAATAGAACTAAAAAGAAAGAACTTTTGTAGAAGAGAAGAATCAATGAACTATAAATGAAATATTTATTTAGACATCTTAACATACTGGAGGGAAAGCACAAAGGTGAAAACCCAAAGAAAGTGAAATATGCTGACATAAAAAAGAAGTGTAGAATAAAACTTGAAGGGATTCGATGTCGTGATTGAGCAATTAAAACAGCGCCTCAATACTAAAGGCATTGAGCTTAAGGGTTATGAACAAAGAATTGAACAATATAAAATCAATTGATTGTTTAACCAGGAGCTGAAGAAAGTATACCACGAACTTAACGGAAAGGAGAGGGCAAATAATGCTGTACCGAAGGGCGAAGAGAATAAGAATTCTGGTCTAACATTTGGTCACGAAAGGAGAACCACGAGAGTGATGCGGAATGGCTAAGAGAGTCAAGGGAAGAAATAATAATGTAATAATACGTTTCAACCAATGGGTTGAACAGCCTGATAACATACCTACATGGGTAACACGGGAAAGGGGAGTACTGTTGCCGAAGTCGGGAAATTTGAGTAACGAGAGAAATTACAGGCCAATTACGTCTTGTCATTTGTTGCAAAATATTCACTGGCATAGTAGGAAACTACATGAAAGAACATGCAGATAGGAATAGCATCTAGGACAGGAGTCAGCTTGGAACGTGTTTAGGAGTCTTAGGAACAGTCGATCAACTGGTCATAGATAATGGAATTATTGATGAAGTTAGAGGTTACCAACGAAATGTAACAGTGGCATCTGATGACTATCAAATGGCGTACGACATGGTCAGACATGACTGGATTATCAGAGTGTACAGATGGATGAAAGTACCAGAGAGTATTATCAGTGTCATCATTAAACCAATGGAAGGATAGGAAACTAAACTGGAAGTTACAGAGAATGGGAAAACCATCACCAGCCGTATAATAAATTTTAAGAAGGGGTTTTTGCAAAGTGACAGTTTCTCACCAACTGGATTTTGTCTGACAGAAGTTCCAGTGGCAATGCTGATTGAGGAAACTAATGGCTACAGAATGGGAAACAAAGGTGGGGAAAGAGTAAAAAGAACACATAGTCTTTTTATTGATGATTTGAAGATCTACCAAGAAAGCCACCAAAAACTCGAGATTGTCAACGAGATGACAGTGAAAGTGAGTATGGACACTGGAGCTTGCTATGGAGTAACCAAATTTGCGGGAAATAGTCTTCAAAAAATGGAAAATAGTAAAAGGAGATGGGTTGACAGTGTTGGAAGAAAAGATAGGGGCGTTGGACCCTGGCAAAAACGAAATTTATAAAATTTCTGGGGTGTGAACAAGCGGATAAAATTGACGTAAAAAGAGTAATAGAGGGAGTGAAGAAAGAAATCCGAAAGAGGATGGACCATCTAGTTGGACTTAACCTAAATGATCAAAACTTGATGAAAGTAATTATCCTTGGAAAAGGAGAACCAGACGGCTTAAAAATTTCAGACGTGTATGATGACACCAAAACAAGAGTAGCATGTTATATGGCTACATCGAAAGGACAATTGGATCGGGGTAGCGTGGAAACATGAAATATACAAAGAGGATTCCTTATTAAAGAGAGATGCGGAAGCAGCAGTGAGAAGGGTGGCTGTAGATGCAACATTTGACGAGGGACACGTAATAATTTGCCAAGAAAGATTTGATGATTGGAAGGCGTGGAAAAAGCTGAAGGAGCAGTTAGATTCAGGACAAAAAGGAAACCGTGAAAGAAGTTTAGCAGACAAACCATTGCAGAGCGAGACTACATTGAGATACGAGGAAGATTACGTTTGGTTACAGTGCAATACAGATCCAAGAAAAACGGCATCAATATTCACTTTACAGGAGCAGATGGTGGAATCAAGAACGTGGAAGAAGATAAGAGGGCTCAATGATACCGATGAATGTAGGATATGTGGAGAACAGCGCGAGACGACACAACAATACACTCAAAGTTTTGGCAGTCAAATGGGAAATGGAGAAAGGATTACTTCCAGAAGGAACAAAGTGGTATGCCGAGAGATTAGAAAAAGGAAAAGTGTTAGCGAATGAAGGCAAGAAGCTTTATTGACATTGGGACAACCGAATGAGAACAAACTGTACTGCGAGGAGACCAGAGCTTACCTTAGACGACGGAGAGAAGAAAACAATTTTGCTGGTCGATATGGCATGTCCAAACGAAATGAACAGACGCAATAAACGAGAAGAAAAGATTAAGAAATACGAACAATTATGTTTTGAGATACGTGAAAGACAGGAAGATTATAACGTTAAAGTGGTTCCAGCAGTTGTTGAATGTTTCGGTGGAGGAATGAAAGAACTGAAAACGGACATTCAAAAAATCTTTGAGTTTGATAACGAGAAAGAACTCCAAGCGTTATCGAGAGAAATCTAGAAGACAGTACTTTGGGAAAGTGAATCAATAATTAGAAAAGTGTTAATCCGTACTATTGACTTGAGGTGTCATGTAAAGCTAACAAAAATTGGTAGCTCAAGCCACCCAGGACTACTCAGGGTAGTATTTGTGGTCATTGCAATGGTCGGAATATTACTGCATACTCGTCAGCTACCGTGAGCAGGATTGGATGATAATGGCTGACTTTATGATTATCATTAGTATCTTGTAATTTGATATATAGGATGGAAATTGTTTTGGTAGTTAATCAAAGAGATAAAAAAATACTACTAATAAAAAAAATTAAAAATGACAGTAAATTGTTCTAGTCAAAAGCAGATAAATCTGTCTTTGGACCCCTTTGGTATAAAACTATTTAAAACAAGTTGATCGACTCTCCAATCGGATATCGTCTATAAACTCATGTTCCTGTTCCATGAAATAATTCAAAAATCGTTTTTCAGCATTACATTATCTTTTTGAATATATGAAGGTAGAGCTGTAGTTTCTGAGGCTTTGAAAGAAAGAAGGAATTGCACTCCAAACTGACTCCATACCGAAGGTTTTACACCACAAATATATAACATGACACTAACCACACTTAAATGTGGAATTTATCATATACATCATTCACAGATCATGGCATTTTTTTCGCCATTCGACAAACCCAGAAACCATACACCTAAATTAGCTGTAACCATTGTAATAAAGGTTACAACAAACCCCTTTTAAATATTTTCCCGTGCACTGTAGGGAAGCACATTGGAAGATTTTAGCTCTTCTTAGCTAAACCTGTTTAGATTCCTAATCTTGTCTGAAACCAAATTCGGGTGGTTCAAAAATGCCTTCTTGTCTTTTAAAAGGTATGCCTGCAACCTGGATTTTACTTAAGACACCATGGCCACCATCGAGTATATGATGCTTACTAAATTCCATTATTATAATATTATTATTATTATTATTATTATTACTATATGCGTTTTAGTACAATTACCTACCGAGTCACCCAAGTGACCTGGGGCATATAAGGATTGTCATATGACTAAAAACTATTGAAAGTATAAAAAATTTGTAAAAAAAAGCTGTATGATTAATCAGAAATGTTAATGACTTTCAAGGTATCAAATTTGAGTGCTTTTCGAAGAATATGAGTAGTGCCTTCGAGGAAAATTTCCTGGAGTTCTTGTACTTTATGCTCTCCAGGTATTTTCGCTATATGTTTTTGAGTCGGCTTCTTAATCATCCCCAGTGGCCCAACAATGACTGGAGCAGTTCTAGCTCAGTTGTTCCACATTTTTTGAATTTCTATCTCTGGGTCCTTATACTTGCTTAGCTTTTCGAGTTCCTCAACTGACATGTCTTTATCATTTAGCACATTCACTTCAATTAAAACGCACATTTTGTTTTTCCTATCTTTCACCTTTGATTAAACCCCTGACCTTCTTTTCAGTTTTCTACCTCAACTTCATGAAGTGTCCGGAAAAAATTCCTCCTTTTGAACACTGAAATGCGATAGCTTCTATTGAGAAATAAACAAGTTAAGATTTCACAAGACTCAAGGGTTCAAAGCACATGGTGTGTAAAAAATCGGTGCAAATAATCTTCGCCTATACATTTTGCACTTGTCTCAAACTGCCAGTTTCAAATTAATAATTGGAATGGAATGAAGTAACTGTCTTCAGTCAATGGCACTTACAAGTGGGAAAAATTTGAATTTTCACGGCGGGATGAAAGAAATACATAATTTTCAAAGTGATTTATAAATACAATGGTCATCTTTCCTAATGAAGCAATTTACTTTAACTAATACAAAGTTGCCAGCCTACTGACTGACACCGACTACTACTTATGGAAGGTGTTGCTGGTGCGAAAAGAAGCATTTGGTCAAAACGAATGCTGAAAAAATCCACGTCAATTACAACATATTACATTTTTGCCTCAAACAGAACACGATTTAAGTACGATAAGGATAACAAAACATGTTTCTCGTTACACGATCAGGGTTATCATATCTTTATCTTGACTTCAAGACTACATTGGGCTCAAATTAGTCAGTTTAAATGGCAGCTCCCATAACCAAACATCATATTACTAAAAGGTGTATTAGATTGACAAACGGTAACATATTTATATGAATATGGCTTTGCCTTTCATGGTAATAATCACATTTTACTAAAACGTGGTTGATTACGGTCAGTTTGAGGCACAACATTCAGGGATAACAAAGTTGACTAGGCAAAAATATTCATTTGCAAAATTGTACATGAATTTGATATCAGCAAGTCCATAATTAATCTGCTTGATTTGCTAAAACACTGAAAAATATTGCCCCCCAAAAATCATATCATAATATGCAATCAGAATACGTCAATGTGACGTCACTACTCGTTCAAAATAACAACATTAAAGACTTGGGATGAATATCTAGCTTTGTTATTCCAATGAAGCCTACATACTGTTACTCCAAACCTTGATAAGTGAAATAAATACAAATATATTAAAATCGGCAGAAATGCAATACCATAATTGAAAACCAAAAAATAGGAGACTCGTTCTCAACTTTCTCTGTGTTTTTATCTGCTATTAAAGGTAAAGGACACTATATTTGTAATGTAAAATATACTCACTAACTTTACAACGGGTACGTAAAATTTACCAAATATGGTAAATCTGGAATGGATCAAAAATTGATGTGCAGTCGAAAAAAGTCCCCCTTACACTCATGTCAATACTACACATGAAAACCGGGTTAAAAAATGTACAGTATATGATCGACCAGTCTTTGTAATATCCATACATGCTAATTATCTTAACTGTGTGCTGGTGTGCAATAATCAACCTTTACCCTCTTTTCATCGCTAAAATCAGCTATTTTTCTTGTATATTGACGTAAAATTTAACCGAAACCTTTAAAAATAGTCTTGCGGCTTGAATTCGCCAGCTGCATACACTTTTCATTAATCTAAACTAATTTTTTGTCCGTTTATCAATAAAACAACCTTCAAAAAAAGACAATTTTATGCATTCTTGCGTCAGCATGTTTACATAAATTTTTAAAAAGTACTAAAATGTCTAGGTCAAACAATACTCCTCCTATTACAAAGACCGATCAGCATTACATAGTTTAAAAAATCAATTACAGAAAGAGCAAAAGCCAAACACTTCAACGGATAAAAGCAAATATTTACATGGAGTGTTTAATCAGGAGAGTGAAAATTACAAATGGTACTTGGTTAGTCTTGTTAGTAATTTACACTTCGTTCATACATTAAATACACTATTTGTATAATAATAGTACACAATACGTCCTAACGTAAACAAAACCACTGTACAATAATCAATTACAATTAACATACCATTTTTATTACTATTTTCATTATTATTTTTATTATTATTTTTTGTATTTAATCAGACTGGCCAGAAATCAAAAATTTTATTATGAATTATCATCCTTCCGAGCAAAATTGAGTTTCAGCAGCAAAACTGATTATTTAGTGATTTGTGCCAAGCGTCCGTAGTGAAAAGTGGCGTTTTCTCAAAATAATTGGTCGTTTGATGTTGAACCCATCTGGTAATTTTCAAAAGTGCGCCAAAGAGACGTTTTTCTTTCCAAATCCAAATTTTTAAAGTTTTTCAGAAAAACTTAACACAACAATCATGTCACAAATCTTTGAAGGTAAGTTTTTCAGTTTTTTTTCCCGTGATTCCGGCCATTACGTCATGCACTGCAACATCAAATATGAAATCTAACACGATACTTTCAAGTCTGTGGGAGACCAGGTGATTCTTTTCTTTCTAAACGGCGTGATGACGTTAACTAAAGTGTGATAATGCTGAACATTAAATTACAGTAAATTTATCATTTGGATGATGCTCGCTTACTCACTGGGATATGTTCCACACTTTCAATGTGGACATCTATTTCCTGGTTATACAGTATTCTACCTGTTCTTCAATTGTACTATCACAATAAATTGTGCACTAAAAATTTTAAAAAATGACACTAAAGTTGCAACACTTTGAAGTTCTCTGACTTCACAAAGGATGAATATACAAAGGTGTACAACTCAGCATAAGGATCCGCAAATATCAAATCTATCTATTATTAAACAATTCAAGGATTGCTATATAAATTACGTACTTGTAACAAAACTAAATTAACAAACTGGTTATTCCTAAATACTGAATTACGTTCTGACGTCACAAGCTGATAACCTTGAACAAAAAATTTTCACCGACTGTACAATTCGCATAAGCTTAAGCAATTTTCCAAATTATCAAAACCACATTGTCATATACATATCCTACTGACAAAACTACTCTATTTTCCGATATTGAAAATTTATCTAAAAAAACCAAGCTGAAATATAATCAGGGATATTTGGTTTAATTCTTCAATATCACCAAGAGGAATATTCTGATATACATTAGAAACATGCCACAGTATGCAATTTGTATGTAGCAAACAAAGGGCACCTATAAAATAGTCCTTCCCTTTGAGTTTACAAAATGAAAATACTGAATGCCTAACAATAGCTTTTGTAAAATTTTCGAAGTCGATCAATGTGCTTTAAGTACCTAAAGTCTTGTCTGCTGCAAATAAAAATTCTCCATTTCTTACTGCTTCTGCTACAGTCATGTTTCTGTATTCTGATTCACCATTATTTTGTCTCACATAATTAAACACCTGAGTAACTTCACCAACACCTTTTGTTCTTCCTTCTCGTAGCAAAATTCTCGCACCTGTTTTAATGTATTCCGGCTGTTTAATAAACCTGAAACGGATCTTTGCTCTCTGGCCCGTACGGATTGAATCCTGGTAGTAATAATAATTAAAAAAAAGAAATAAAAAACTATATCAAGACTTCCTCCACTGAAAATCTACTAAAACACAATATATCGTAATAATCAATTAATTAGAAAGCTTAAATGACAAATTTGGGGTGGTAACAGTGGTAACATGACGCATATGGTTACGAGATCTACCAATTCATGGAAGTGGCACGCATCATGATGTATTCAATTGGGTGCTAAAAATACCTGTGTATCCCTAAACATACACACAGACCTGCCTTGAGAGAGAAATGGCAGCTTTGAAAAATGACTTGTAAGACCTCTTTTCCCTGACAACAAAGAAGGAATATTATTACACGCGGAATATCTCACTATTCTTTTGTTGTTGACAGGATTTCTAATACCTAATACATTTTCTTGATGTCACGTATTAAATTTTTTATATTTACCCCTCCAGAGCAAAGACTCCCCATGCCGTTCCATCACTTGCCCTCCCTCTTGGCAATCCAACTGATGGTCAGATAGGCATCAATAACTTAAAACGATCAACCTCTTCCTGTAGGGATTACAGGATATGTCTAAACAAAACGATCGTTTTGATCCCTGTCCAGGATAATATTACCAATTTAAGACCTTTCGTATTAAATAGGTAGTACTCAAGATTTCCCTATTTCAAGTCATGTAGAAAGTAATAACAGTTCAAACGTATTTCTATAACTACATACAGCTAGCACTTGCTATATAAAAATTCAACGCTGAGCATGATTCATAAAGCCAAGTAGATTTATAGTTTCTATAATATGGTCCTTTTCCACGAGAAGTACATTTCAATTCACTATCATGTACAGCAAGGCCGGTTGACTCTTTCGGCTATGGGAAGATAAAGTTACAGAAGGCATTGTTAAGAATAAACTCTTCCAGAAATCATCTAGCCGCAGAGTAAAATATTCTGCGGCTAGGTTTACTCACTAGGACAGTACAGTACAGTCGTACCTTATTCATTTCAATGACTTTGGCTGTTTGGATGACGTTGCCTATATGGACGGTTGCTTGGAAACGCTTTGATATTGATGTGGTATGAAAGAGCAAGAAGATGTCTGCTTCGAACTCCATGCAGCAGCAGCATTGCTGTCTGGTATCCAATAACACTAATCCCTGTTTCAAAAGAGGAAAATGTTTTCCGCTTATTTCAACTTAAATATACAAAAGAACACAATAATGCAATGCGTATCATTGTCTGCCAAACCATTGCTACTTTATTACTAATACCACCAAAATGTTTTTCTGTATTTCCAAAAATCCGAGAAATGCTCACTCATGGTACAAATACACATGCATGAATAGTGCAAATACATATGTAGTGCCATTGACGACAACAGTCTATTAACACCAATGTATGTAAACAGTCGTTACCACATTAAAACACGGACGTACAAATTCCAACAACACACACACACACACACACACACACGCGCGCACACACATAAACAAACAAAAAAATACACACATTTGGCCATAACAATGACGGAGGGCATTTTGGATTATCATGCAAAACAAACAGAAATAAAAATTGCCTCGACATTGAAGACTGGTGTACAAGAGCAGTCTCATAGTGAAAACATTTCAAAAACCTCAGTTGGAGGAGAGGCTAGCCATGAAAACAACTGGCACTGGCTGGAATCCCCATTGGTTCTTCACTGACCTGATAGCGTTATGTTCTCAAATATGAATATCCAGCCTTCTAGTCGATCGAGTAAAACCTTTTCCAGTTCTATGAAAATTCGAAAAAACATGTCTAAGCATAGCAAAACCCCAACAAAACGACGTCAGTCATTTTAAGGCAAGTTAACCTTGATGGAAAAACAACCATATGGAACAACTTCCACGTATGTAAACATCACAATATATGTATAACCACTGCAGTTATATAAATGCCTGTTTCCCAGTTTGGCCAACAGTGGCCATAGTTCCAACATTTATTATCTTAAACGGGATCTCTCGAATGGATCACATATTACCAGGTATCACAACCCACCGGTCAACTGACATTCCCCTTTTTTCTTTCAAATAAAATAGTTAAATTAAAATTCCTTCGAATTACCTTATTTTAGAGGTTATACCCGAATTGGAAGAATTTAGATGTTACTGTAAATTTTTAAAAGTTTCAATAATATTTATACCGTTTTTGCAAAAGAATATTGTTTTCGACCCTTAACCAACTCGACCTCAAAACCATGCACAAGCTTAATAGTTCATCACTTTTAATGCAGAAGCAGATATACTCCCTGTAAGGTTATAGTGATGCTCGAACGTGGAACTTTCAGCATAGCTAACTTAAATCTTTCCATCTGCGTACTACTGTTAAGCAAGACTTAAAACCTAAACAAAAGCTTAAAAACATCAATAAAAATGAACATCAAAGAAACACTAAAAATCTTCACTTACTCTCCTAAGGAACGGGCGATCCACATCAGATAAGGCGACAGTCGCTGTCTGTCCAGCTTTAACTTGGCGGCAAGGGGCTCTGTTTCTTTGAAGTGATAAAACATTAACCGGAAAGAACTCCCCTTCCTCCGTTGGGCCTATGTTCAGTTGGTCTCCTTCTTTCATTATCCCACTGGATAAGGTTCCGCCTACTACCGGACCAACATTAGGAACAAAGAAAACTTCGTCCACCTGTAAGTAATAAATATTGAGCAAAGTTATGTTTCTACATAACCATGTAGTGTGGCGAGCTGAATTGAAAAAAGGTAAGATCTACTATTACGTAATACCCTCGGCCAACATTAGTGACTAAAACAAAAATTAAAGGTGAGGATCTCATTTCTCATTTTCTGATCTCACTAGGTTTTTAGTTGACGTTCAAGATCTTCGACAATGTACAGTGATTAAAGTGGCAAAAACATACATTTTAGCAGCCACGTGTCTTATTATTACATTCAAACTAGACTGTATCATACAAAACAAAGGATGCAATTAAAAAAAAAAAGGAAAAAAAAACGATGAAAAAGGTAATAGCAGCTGTTTTTCTGGGTCAGTGAAGTGACCAAAATCAAACCAGGGTAGTAAAAAAACTCGTTGTTATGTAAACGATATAAGGGTCATTTATTGGTGACATGGATACAAAAGCACATATCAATGAACAAATAAATAAATAGCATTGCTTTACTTGAAACTTTAGCAAATATACAACACGTATAGCAGGGTAGGAACCAAAGTGTTTATATAAAAGAGTTTTAGGGGCATTTTTGCAGCAGTAATACAAGAAAAATCCCCACGCCTCCAGTTCGTCTATCGCTTGCTCACGAGACCCACAAGGCGAAGTCCGTCACGACACCAGTAATCACTACATGAAGTAATCACTAAAAAGGTCTTGAAAAAAATAAAACCAGTTTGCATGGTCTCTTTGAGGGGCTAGACCTTGAGCCTCCAAACCCGTTCTGGGGCCCTGTGAACATAAGCATAACATGGGTGCACATGGTATTATGAAATGATTAAACGTCGAAAAATTACTGACTACTTACCAGAAACTCTGCTGGGCACTCCAACAGTTTTTCTTGCTCTCCTTTTGAGTGGCGTGGTGGTACAAGATACAGAAACACTTTCAACACATCGAGGTTTTGCCCCGTAACGCTTGATACTTTAAAAATTGGTGTGATCCTGAACAGAAAAGAGAATTTGATCAAGGAGAAGAATAACAAATTAAAGATATACAATATTAAACATAGACTTTGTAGTTCCAACTAACAAAATAACTTGAAAATGTTAAGAAATATCATCAAGTTTACTTCTATATATTTTTCAAGTTAAGTAGAAGAATTGTGACTTAGTGACAAGTACAGAAGCACAGTAACCTAAACCTTTCGGGTTTAATTTCCTGACAGAGTATTAAGAATGGCAACTCACCAAGATTCCGCCATATTCTAATGGCCAACTTGTATCAAAGGCCATATCTGAACCCTGATGGTAAAACGGGCGGTAAAAAACTAAATAAAAAAAACCCTCAAAATTAGAATAACCACGACCAACTTCAGTGCTATGTTACGAGCAACATTTTTTACAAATTAAAAGTAATTTTTGACAGCTGATTTCGCTTTTTTTCATAAGTTATTTTTAAAACTTTGTACCAACTCAAAGGAGAAATACATCCGTGGTGGTACTTTATGGGATGCGGGGGTACTTGCACAAATCTGTCGCATGGTAAAGTGACGACCCAACATTTGCCACTTGGTTTCTCTTTGGTTTCACCATTCTTCTCCCAAGTGCATTAGCTCAAACGCTGAACGTTTAAAGGTTCTTTATAGGAGCTGCGAGGATTTTCTTAACCTGCCTGGTGCCATTTATGGCAACAACAAATCGCTTTTTTAAAATTCATAACTCATGTCCTTTCATGTAATTGAATCAGGAATAACTTGCAATATAGCTTTGTTAACCACAAAGCCAATAGAGCAATATATATAGCATTAGCTTCCCCTTTCGCCCAGGGTGCTTCAACTTGCCATCAACTGAACGAAACGCAGAGAAACTAAAACCTTGGACGCTCAAATGTACACATACTTACAAGGAGCAGCATTACTAGAATAGCATTGGATGGAACTGAAGGAATTCAAACTGGCCATCTTCCGAATTAAAGCCTGAGAATTAAATTACTTGACCATGGGGGCCAGTCATCTGAAACATCAGCCCCAAATTTATTGGTTAACAGCCTTTTATCACCCAAGTGAGAAAGCGCCAAAGTAACCTTATTCAATTTTCCATTGTGTCTGGGCATCCATCAGTGCTAAAAATTATATCTGAATGTATGTATGTATGTATGTATGTATGTATGTATGTATGTATGTATGTATGTATGTATGTACGTAAGAATGTTTATATATACGTCTGTTTACTATCCAAGCAATACTTGGTCTTATCAGTCACAAACAGTTGGCTGGATGCCACAATTAAACAAGATTAGATTAATGAAACCCTGCTACATTCATGGGGAAAGGAGTAAAGACTATTTGTAATAATTACTGAAGTATCAGTTTATTAAAAGCCGTTCGTACAGTTCTTAGCAGACTTTTATAAAACAGTAGTCACTTCCGGATCGAAACGTGCATTAAGGTTTGTAAGAGGGTCNATGTATGTATGTATGTATGTATGTATGTATGTATGTATGTATGTATGTATGTATGTATATATATATGTATATGTATGTATGTATGTACGTATGTTTATATATACGTCTGTTTACTATCCAAGCAATACTTGGTCTTATCAGTCACAAACAGTTGGCTGGATGCCACAATTAAACAAGATTAGATTAATGAAACCCTGCTACATTCATGGGGAAAGGAGTAAAGACTATTTGTAATAATTACTGAAGTATCAGCTTATTAAAAGCCGTTCGTACAGTTCTTAGCAGACTTTTATAAAACAGTAGTCACTTCCGGATCGAAACGTGCATTAAGGTTTGTAAGAGGGACGGTATAGTTATAAACGTAGTCTCTACAAGTTAAGTCCAGGAAAAGTGTATCAAAGAACGGACACGTTGTACTCTAATGCTGTGTATACAGTGTCATTCTGACCACTGCCTTCGACACAATCAATAGACAATCAAAAGAAATGCTCTATGGTTAATCCCCCTTAAGCTAGGCCGTCCATTGGCAATTCTTAATTTGCTAATGCAGCTGCATAGGAATTTCAAGGGTCGTGTAAAATTTAATAAAAAAATTATCAGTTGAAATTTCAGCAGATAGTGGTGTGTAACAAACCACTTCTCGATATTATTTGCCCTTTTGCGTAATAATGCTATCCAAAATTCTGATTATGTTCTTCTAAATTTAACGTTTGGGATTTATGAAGTGTGAAGATTTGGGGGCTCAAGACAAAAGCATTTCATGTGCTTGTCAGTTAATTAAAATACTCTATGCAGGTTAGAGTTAGATAGTGAGCACTAACCCCACTGGTCGGCATGGAAATGAAGTGATCCGAACTAACGTCCCTCCAAATTAAGAGCAGAGTATTTAACAATTTGGCTGTGAGGCTTAATGGAGTTTAGCCATCTTACTCATCGATTCGAAATCTTTAATCGCCACGATAATAAAAGGTTTTATACACGTATATGTACGTATACACGTATACCTGTGTGATATATCATTACTACGGGCCTTATTGTTCCAAAGAGTAATAACATCCAACAAGAGCAAATGAATGAAAATGTGCCTGCAACAATGGCCACAGCCCACTGGTGTTCATAACACCTAACCTTTGTGTAACCCGACTACAAGTCACGTGAAGTTAAAAGGCATTAAAAAACGTGGGCTCCCAGTGAAAAACGATTACAAATGTAGTAACAATATTTAACAGGGTGGAAGAAACATACGTACTGTCCATTTATAAAGTTTCCAGCAGCAATACTAGAATCGTCCTCACTCTCAATGACCATTGGAACCTTGTTGCATCCTGGTGACTTAAGAATTCTTTCTATCTGCTGAATAACTCTGTCAGTAGTTGCACTCGAACAAATATCCACTTTTGTTATAACTACTATAGTTGGCAACTTAAGTGCAATGGCGAGTCCTAGATGTTCTTTTGTTGTCCCGACTGTAAAAGAGAAAAGAAATATATATGCAACTGAATGACTAGTCTTTGGAATATGTCTCGAATATTATAGTATAGAACATCATTTATTTGGGATACTCTTTTCTGACTAGCATTAAATGGTACCCGTAACCTCCGAAAAGTTATTCAGGTATACATTGTACATAAACTTACTTTATTCCTTATTGTATGGAATATAGCATCTGTTGGAGCATATTTAGGAGGCCAAGGTATTCAGTACAGGTCTTCGAACCATCCTCTGCCTAATTACACCTATGCGGAGACTCGTATGATCTAATTTAAAGGCTGTTTCTCCCATTCAGATTTAAGCATTAGCAATTTGCGAACCGTTTTCTTAATTTTGCCAATTATTTTGAGCTTCACAATGCATTTTTTGTGAACCAACATTTCGGTAAAATTCAAATGATAAACATCATTGACCTGTGTCACACTTTATTAAGGCCCAAACGTACCGAAAGTGGGACAAAAAGGGGAAAAAGACCTATTCTGCGTCGTCTATCTCTTCTTATCAAGGCACAATACAATTGATACATCAAAATCCACGACACAGGACTTCGCAACGTCCATGATTGCTTCAATAATCTATTTATGATTCGAAACCAACTATCTGTCATTTGATGCCGTATGAATCCAATGTGGGAGGGAATTTTTTCCTTCCAGCAAAATTCCTTTAAGGTAACCGTCCATTTGGTATCCCAAATATGGAAACAAAGAAAAATGAAGTTCTTTTGAAGCTGTATATTTTCCTTTCCGTTGTTGACTATATTTAAGCCTTTTCAGCCTCTTTTGCCTCGAACACATCGTTGGCTACCTGGCCATCACCCTATGCCCTCTATGGTCTCAGAACATCCCCAGACCTTCAGTTTTATTAAGAGAGTGGAAAAACAATTTTTGTTCGCACCACCGAAGCGAATTAATGAAATTTATAGTGTACCTCTAAAAACGTAGCGATTTGTTTATCCGACCTTATTTCAAACCCTGAAAAGCCTGCAAAAATCCCAGTAAATATTATCTTCGGTATAAACGGAACCATTTCGAACAAGTCCTTTCACCCATCCACCTATTCTCCCTCAAAGCCTTTTACATAAATATATATGTCTGCACATCAGATTGTACAGTAGCCTTAAACAGATTCAAAAATTAACATGTACTTGCTGACCACTGTATCAGAATTAACCCAAACCCATTGAAACGTAAAACCCTGACAAAGTACGGAAAGAGGACGTGTGATTGGGGAACTAGCATTAACATAACATTCAAACACCAAAGCCAAATATTAAAATAATTTGCAGTTTACCAGTGAAAATACATGTAGGATGTTGCCATTTGGAGCGCAAAATTATGTACCCCAAACCGAGGCTAAGTCGAAAATGAATCTCCGGAGAAAAAAAATATGCACAAATGACGTTATCGAACACAACAAAAATGCGCTTGTGTTTTTCGCCTGTTATGTTGGTATTGTCAAGTACTTACCTATCCCTGAATTTGCACTGACAACCAGCATCACTGCATCAGGAGCATAGCCTGTAAGCCCAAATATAGTAGTTTTCATATACTTATGGTGTCCCGCTAAATCAATGAAAGTAACAAGCTTTGAGGCAGTTGCACAAATATCTTCCGCTGTACTCGAATCACTGTAATTTATGACCTGTAAATACAAAAATCGTTTCAGTATGAAAACAAATAATTATTAAAATATTAATAATCATAGATATGAAGACTAATATTACAATACACTTGAATATTACAAGTTGATTTTGAAACTTAAAACACTTACGTACAGTACCTCAAATACAAGGACAATATTGTTGCAAAGTACTGTGTATATATAATATGTGTTGTGTGTGTGTGTGTGTCTGTCTGTGTGTNACGGAAAGAGGACGTGTGATTGGGGAACTAGCATTAACATAACATTCAAACACCAAAGCCAAATATTAAAATAATTTGCAGTTTACCAGTGAAAATACATGTAGGATGTTGCCATTTGGAGCGCAAAATTATGTACCCCAAACCGAGGCTAAGTCGAAAATGAATCTCCGGAGAAAAAAAAATGCACAAATGACGTTATCGAACACAACAAAAATGCGCTTGTGTTTTTCGCCTGTTATGTTGGTATTGTCAAGTACTTACCTATCCCTGAATTTGCACTGACAACCAGCATCACTGCATCAGGAGCATAGCCTGTAAGCCCAAATATAGTAGTTTTCATATACTTATGGTGTCCCGCTAAATCAATGAAAGTAACAAGCTTTGAGGCAGTTGCACAAATATCTTCCGCTGTACTCGAATCACTGTAATTTATGACCTGTAAATACAAAAATCGTTTCAGTATGAAAACAAATAATTATTAAAATATTAATAATCATAGATATGAAGACTAATATTACAATACACTTGAATATTACAAGTTGATTTTGAAACTTAAAACACTTACGTACAGTACCTCAAATACAAGGACAATATTGTTGCAAAGTACTGTGTATATATAATATGTGTTGTGTGTGTGTGTGTGTCTGTCTGTGTGTCTGTCTGTGTGTCTGTCTCTGTACAGATATAACAGCAACAGCACATCAAAATTTGTCCTCATCAAAACTGTTTAGCCCATACATTGTACAAAGGACTGGGGATGCCTTTGGGGAACATAACTACTCTTCAGCAAAATGGTCTTGGGGGAACTAAGCTTTTAACACTAAAGTTTCAAGACTTTTTATTGTAAAGGAATCCATTCGCCAAGTATGACCAGACAAATAAAAATTAAATAACGTAAGCAACGCGCGAGAAAAGTTTAACCTTTTTTCTTCTCAGGTATTTCATAGAGGAAAAAAAACGACGACCACATATATTTAAATCAGACCTGAATAACTTTTAACAACTAAAAGTTTTTCGTGGGCAAAAAGCCTTGGCTGATGAAAAATGAGATTACATATGGCAAAAAATGGGCTCAAAATAAACATGACAGTTCTTGACGATGGTCTAGCAAGCTAAAAGCTTGTTTTACATTAAACACGTAATCAAATTTTCTTATTGCCCTTAATATAAGGTGAAATGTCCGTGATTAAAAATTGCTTCCTTTACATGTTCTCAAATTGCTACAAAGATGGAAATATCTACTTTTTCCTATTTTCCTATAAAAACTCCGATGATAAATGTAAGTAAACGGTTTTAGTAAACGCTGGAGATATCTACGTCCGACGAAAATCAAGTTCTTTTTTGACCATACACAAAAAGGTCATCCAACAACAGCATTATCTAATATTTTGGTCGCATCACACCACGCTACCACTATTATGGATCTTCTTCAACCACCTGGCATTGTCAAAGATCTCGATTAAATATGGTATTCAGCACACCACACATTAGCAGTTCCACCAAAAATTCTTCCTATCAGTTTAAGAAAATTACTGGAGACAACTAGTAGGTTTCTGACTCAAAAATGTGCTCTTTCCTTAGTACTGACATGGAGGATATAAATTCTGCGTTAAATTCTAGTATATAAGTAAATTATAAATCAAAGTATAATATATTTAGTCATTTTATAGCACCTTTTATTGTACCGATTGCAACGTGAATAAGTACTAACAATATTCACAAACGCAATGACCTGTTCAAAACAATAACCATGCAGCAAATATACAATAGGGCCATGACGAAACTACATTTCGTAATCAAAGTGAAATGCGAGCGTCCTGGCCAATAATTACATAAGTGAAAGTTTATGTAGTCACTGAAAAAGATCTACCTGGCCAGCACTGTCAAATCCCAGTATTTCATGGCTAATACTTGAAGTTCTTCCTGTCTGTATTTCATGAAGATGTCTGAATAAATTTAGGCGTGCTCTTCCACGTCCATTGTCACATTCGCCAGTTGTTAGTACCCCCAAAAGTGTACTTTTTCCAGTATCAACATTACCCAACACTGCAAGGCGCACACCTACAAACTTTTAAACAACAAAACAATACAATTCTTGTCATATTGTAAAAAGTCCATAAGTTAAGGAAATTTTAATAACTTTTAAAGACAAGTAGCAGCAATGCCGTCAAGTATGCGTTTCTCTAAGATATAAATAGATAAGTTATTATTACTCTCGATGGAGCCAGTAAACATCTCTGACGTGGCCCCATCAACCTCGTAATTTGGTACATGATTTTTTAATTAGCCCCGCTATTCTCCCTCTCATTAACAGATAAACCAATACCGCACTTTACAACAAAATATTACTATTGTTTCTTTAAGTCGTCTCCAAACAACTTGCGACGCTTAACGTATCTGTTTTTTAAATAAGGCTCTTCTATGAGGTGCTGTGATGCTACCCCTCAAAAAATGCCTTTGTATTTTGGATGTGTACACCACCGAAAGTTTATGTACAGTACCAAATAATTAGCTATCCACAGCAGCATCAAACAGATGTATCATACCTGTTCCTGGCTAAAACACAAGGAGTGTTCTCACAAGTCTCTGAAGCAAGCTTCACTGGGCCAGTCTCTTGACCTCGGTGTAAATCATATATCAAGACACTCTTTGTTACAATAATAACAATATTTCACATTTTTCATGCTACTCTCTCACATCAAACATTTTCCTAAAACTGAACTACATTTATTAATCTGTTTGTGCTACCTGATAGTAGTTCACTTCCCATCTCCTTCACAAATAATCAATGTTAAATAAACCAATTTGCACTGTGGTGCTCATTAAAAACAGTTATTCTCAACTGATGAGACAATGTCAAACCTACAATTTCATACATATTTACCATTAAAAATCAAGAGAAGCCATAAACGAGACAAGCAATTCTGGACCTGGCAAGTTTTTATCATGTTTACAGAAAATGAAGTATATTATATAAGTACCAAAACTTATTATTTTCTTGTAAGATTATCTATTCTGTCAATATTTCCGTTGCGTTAAATATTTCAGTGGTCTTGTTACAGTGAAAATTTCCGTTTACTGGCGCAGCAGCCGTAAAATAACACCCAACAACCACAGCAGCATTAACAACAACAATAATAATAGATGACAATAAATAATAATAATGATAATAACACCAATAATAATCAAATCCAGTCCCACTTGTTCTAGATCACACAGTTTTATCTTTAGTATTAATATAATGAACTTTAACGTTAAACTTGAATTCCAGATAAGACTGAGCCAACTACCTTGTTTTTAAAGTTTACTGTTAATAATTACATGGACTTTCCCATAATTTTTTATCTGTATGAATTTCTTGTTGTTGCGACATAGCATGCAAAATTCTGAGAGCTTGAAACCAATGATTATCTATTTAAATAGCAACAGCAAGAATTATCTCATTCGCCGTTTGGCCTGTTCACCATTCTTTCGTCTTAATAAAACTGCTTTTTAGGTTTTTAAGTCCTTTTTACAATTTTTTATTTCAGCACTGGGTAGTAGACTGGGCATCCTCACTCAATCTTTCTCACGTGGTCCTTCGAATCCATGAGTTTTCAATTCACAATTCTAAAATATGATTTCTATTCACCGAATACTGATAGAATGCTTGAATATTAATATTAAATATTAAATATTACTAAATTTATTCTTATTGGATTCATGAATACTAGATATACTGTTACTATATCCATGAAAACTGACGTCTTAAGAGTACAAATAATTCTGTAGGATTAAGGCTTGCATGAGGCAGGATCACGTACATCACAGCCCTTTAAAATCTAATTGTTTGCAGCTGCGAAATTCAGGTAGAAAGTTTATTATAAAAATGTACTTTTGGTCTAGAAAAAACTTCATAAAGAAAAACTGTCTGTAAAATATATTTTGGGTGAATATACTGCGTGCAGAGGTATAAAAAGTACCAAATGGTAAAGTGTGATGATGAAATGGTGCGTTACCGGTCAGTTAACATGTGCAGGACAAGAAGGAGAAGCGGGTGTAGCAAGAAAAGGAACTTCAATTCAGGGTGTAAGAATCGAATTTAATGGTGATACAAAATGCCAACATTGCCTACAGAAAAAGACAAGAAAAAAACACTTTCATCTTTGCAATCAGTATCTTTTGTATCGATATTATTCAATCCAACAGTGTGCATCACCCAAAAGTAAGAACAAACTGAATGCACTTTCTGAACTTCAAGGTATCTGTAGACTTCATTCTACTTAGGCAGCCGTGGCTAATAACCTCAAGAAAATAATAAAAAACTATATTGATTTTTCTTGTATCACATCACATCACAGTAATCACAATGGTAGGTTGAGCAAATAATTTAGATTTAGACTATCAATAGCTGTAAGGCAAGCTGCAGCTTAATGAATAATAAAGCAAAAACAAAAATAAAGACAGAGACAGTGCCATTACAAAGAATTTGTAGCATGTCACCTGACACCACCCATCACATGATATATAGTATAAAGTGCAATTTGCAGACAAGTGTTTCTCTATCCAGCATCTTATCAGTCCATCTTGTAATCTCCAAATGTTTGCACTGAATGTAATGAGCATGAAGACATCCAAAAAGTACTTTTAAAATATTATCATGGGTCTGAAAACACAATTTTTTATAAAAGTGCCAGGTGTTTTAGAATATTACTTCAAAGCACATAAAATATTGGGGGAAAGTACAAATCATAAAAATGGGCAAATGCATGAGATGTCAGTACAATAAGGCTACATATTACAATTTATATATTTTAACCACTATCTTTCATTCTACCAAGAAAGGTGACATGCACGTTTAATCCATCCTACAGCAAGTCAAGGATAAAATTATTTCAGTAGAGTAATACATAAAAAGCATAATCCCACTTCAAACCCCTTCATGGTACAGCAAGAAATGTATGACTGCATATGGCTAAATAATTTATATAAATGCATAGGAATGAGTAAAAATACCTTAGATTAGAGGAGAAAAAATCAAAAGCAATATTACCTCCTGTTCATCAGGTATCTTTCTAACTAGCACTTCCACTGCATATCTTATTTCACCGTTGTCTTGAATAGATTGCTCCCTTATAATTGACGTTTCTGCATCAAGTCTGCCAATACAACCAAAAAGCTTTAAAAATTAGCCTTTAACAAATACAAAGCCGAAATAGCTATGCCAACTATATAGCATATTGCATGATTAACAATTCTGTGTGCTGTCTTGCTCTGTCTTTTTGGTTGAACTTGACTAACGATAAGTTCCGCTCTGCAAACACTAGGCACATATTTTTTATTCTATTGATCAATCATAAGGAGGTATGGCATATTTACTTGTCTATAGCACAGAATCTTCAGTGAAACATAAAGGCATAAAAAAATTGAACCTAAAAAAGTTCAAAGTAATTGGCAAAGCCAGGTCTGCCTTATATTTTGGAGCATCCAAGGTAATTCATATTTAACTAGCACCAACTCTTTGTTAACAAAACGAATTTGTGCATGGTCTTTCTTTGTTATAGACTGTAAGTCACAAAAAGTGAAGGGCTTTTTTAATCCTCCCCTTGTTTTTTTTCAATCGGCAAAAACACACTTGACTTGTGTTTCCTTATTCTAGCATCTTGGTCCAGAAGAAAGCCAGTCAAAAAGCTATCAACCCAAATAAACCAGCTTTTGATTTGCAAATATTTAATAATTTAATACATCCTATTTTGCAGCCACACATAAAACAAGGTCAGAAAGGCCCTATATTTTCCACTTCATAAAGTCATATATTACCCTTCCCCAAAAAAGGAGACCTGAGTATACGAAAGAACTATAGAGGAATTACTTTGACTACGATATCTGCAAAGCTCTATAACCTCATGCTTTTAAACAGGATTCGGCCAAAAATAGATCCACTACTACGAAAAAATCAAAACGGTTTTCGCAAGAACAGATCAACCATAGGACAAATACTCACTATTCGTCGTATTCTCGAAGGTGTTAGATCGAAAAACCTGCCTGCCGTCCTTCTGTTTATTGACTTCTCTAAAGCATTTGACTCAATACATCGTGGTAAAATGAAAAAGATTCTAAAGGCATATGGAATCCCTGAGGAAACTATCGATGCAATCTCAATGCTTTACGTAGACACCCATTCCATGGTACGCTCACCGGACGGAGACACAAACTTTTTTGAGATAACTGCCGGAGTTCTGCAGGGTGACACTCTCGCCCCGTACATCTTCATAATCTGCCTAGACTATGTGCTAAGAAAAGCGCTTGACCAAAATAACCATCTCGGTCTCACGCTCAAAAAGCAGAGAAGTAGGCGATATCCACCAGTTAAAATTACAGACGCGGACTATGCAGACGATTTAGCAGTTCTCGCCGATACACTTAAAGATGCAAACACTCTACTTCACAGTATCGAAAATGCAGCAAAAGAAATCGGTCTCCACCTCAACGCAGATAAAACAGAATACATCTGTTTGAATCAAGACTCATCTGTAGGCATGAAGAGCACCAATGGTAATAACATCAAGCAAGTCCAAGACTTCAAATACTTGGGTAGCCATATTACCTCTACAGAGCGAGATATTGATATCCGATTAGGCAAAGCCTGGGGTGCTCTAAACCAACTTGAAAAGATCTGGAAATCAAATCTCTCCGATAACCTGAAAAGACACTTTTTCAGAGCAACGGTTGAGTCTGTACTTGTTTACGGATCTGTCTCATGGACACTAACCTCAAAGCTCGAGAAAAAGATTGATGGAGCATACACACGAATGTTACGAGCGGCCCTAAATGTTTCCTGGAAAGACCGTATCACAAATAATGAGTTGTATGGCAACGTACCAAAAATAAGCAAAACCATCAAACAACAGAGATTACGCTTCGCTGGACATTGCTGGCGATCGAAAGAAGAGCTTATAGCAGATGTCCTGCTCTGGATTCCAATGCATGGACACAAACCAGTTGGTAGACCTAAGAAAACCTACATTGACCAACTGATGGAAGATACAGGCTGCACATTAGACGAACTACATAATGCGATGGACGAGAGGGTACAATGGAGAGCTCATGTCAACGAATGCCGAGCTAGCTCGACCTAAACAAAACAAACAATAAAGTCATGGAGGGGTATGGGGTTGACTGAAACAACAGCAAATGATCACATGTAGCACTTCGCCTTCTAAATGACACAATTTTCCTCCAATTAACTTAAATAAGCTATTCTTAATGTTGTAAATTATTATATTTACCACCTTTTGGGTGTATTTTGCCTGACCAAGGTACAAAAAAATATATATTAAATTTAAACAATCTCTGCATACAGTCTGGTGTCACTAAATCATTTTTGTTTTGGTTTATATTGCTTAATGAAAGGGGTATTTTCTGTAACCTTTGCAGAAAAGATCTTCTTACAAGATGTGTCAACAATAGCAGTTCAAATAAATTAAAACATATGAGGAAATCTAGGCACTGGAGTGGAAAATTGAGGATAAATTGAGGTATAACATTGTAAGGTCTAAATTAAGATAAGATTACTTTCATGGCACATCCATTCCATGATTTGCAAAGAAATAAATTGGGTACAGTACTTTTAGATTCATGACTGATTTAAGATCTAGAATATTTTGTCCAGTAACAGCAAATACAATAAAACTATATGAAACCACTTGCATGTTTGGGAGATACCAAACAATTCAATTTGAATTGCTAAAGACACATCAGTTATCTAATATTGGCTACAATGAAAATGAAAATATGCACTGAACAAACAATAATGCTAGCAGATAGAAGGTACCAGTCAAAAGGTCTGAGGGCAATATGTCTGAATGTTCCATAAAGGTTATGATACCAATGACCACAACAATGGGAAACAAACCAGAATGTCCAAACAAAATTTTATAAATTTTCAAAACCAAAAAGATACAATCGGCTCAAAACAAATGCATAAGATACTGCTTGAGGCTTGGAAATCGAGACCATATTGGAGTTAAACAATTTCGGAAAATAAATTGGCTACCAACTAAAGAGAGATTTGAGCAATGCGCTTGTGCAAACATTTTCAAATTTTTCAAAAATACGTTACCATCTTACACATCGGAAATTTACAGCCAACTCAACCATGCCCACTACACGCGAAACTCTAGCTACAAACTTCAAATACCCTTCCGAAGTAGTAACGATGGCCAAAAAGCTCTATCATATCTGGGTCCCAAATTATGGAATAGGTTACCGTCGCACATTAAATTAAGTTCAAATACTAACTCTTTTAAGCACAACATCAAAAAAATTTTCTTTGAAAAGCTCCAGAAGAAAGAGAGCGATATCTACGTGTATTACTAAATATTCTATTTTCTTTACAGCACGGTTATTGATATTGTTTCCATT
>RDPX01000025.1:97053-116205 GCA_003991215.1 Morbakka virulenta
TGCACTATGAATGCACTTGCAAGAAAGCTCTTAAGATCACATTTGAACTGTAACAAAGAAAGGAAGGTAACACATAAGATAGTAATTCTACTTTAAGCAATAGCAAGTTATATTTTTCTGAAATATGATTACCCATTTTTTAAACAAATTTTCCACAATACACAATGGAAAAGAACAAAATCCTCCAAAACAACTACAAAAACGTTTGAACAACTTACTTTTCTGCCATTCTTTGCACTGTCCTTAGAGACGACTCCAACTCTTCCTTTGCAACCCCAGCAAGCATACCACTATCTTGCACCCCTATTTCATAAATTGCTTCACCCTGACCTTCTCTTAGCCTCCACTTCATTTGTGTAACTAAGTGTTCAAATCTTGAGCTTGAGGGATTGACAAGCTTTAGCTGCAAAAAAGGCAATGTTAATATTCATTGCTTTGGGCAAAGTTCAATTTGATTGGAAAATTAGGAGTAAAAACAACTGTATTCTTTTAAACAAAAGAAGATGAAAATAAATTAAATGTGTGATCTATACAAATTTGGGAAAGAAGAAAGATCTTGGTGAAGTTTCCAAAGGTCTGTTTGTCAAGTCTCAGTCTTCAACTATCTGGGATTGTAAATTATACCAATGGTGATTGTAACAAAAAGATAAAGTGAAGAATATGCATGGCCAAAGATCCATTCAACAACATGAGAGACATCTTCACTGACCATCAAACTGTCTTCTCAAAGCCTTCATCTAGTCATACCTCTTGTAAACAGAGAGAGAATCAGAGAAAGAAAGAGAGAAAGAAAGGAAGGAAGGGAGAGAGCCATATATATATATATATATATATATATATATATATATATATATATAATGTCAGTTTTTCAATTTCTTGGGCATTAGATCTAAAAACAGAAACTAGAGAACCTTTGCCTTGGTGACCAAATTGATGCAAAGCACTTTTGTGGTAGACAGAATGTACCTGCAGATCTTTCACATCCATTGCTGTGGGGTGCCACCCTGGACAAAAAATAATGGCACATTTTAATGGAATAGTGTTTTGCCAAAGGTTGCTTCCTGTTGGCACCATGGGAGAAAAAGAGATGGAACCTTTCCTTTTTGGTCTATTGGCATAATTTACTTATGTTTTGCTTAGTAGTTTGCGATTCTGTACCTACTTTACCAAATAAATTCAAATCAGCCCAACATATTGTTAAATACTATTAAAAATTCATCTGAGTAATTCAGTATACATTTTGTAACAGTGTAACTGGTGGTTACAAATGTAAGTGAAGCATGCAAAATCAGGGATGAATTTAAAAGTCTGAGGATGGAAAGAACCTTTAAATAGCATCCTGTCTTTTCCAAAATCTTTTCTGCAACAATCTATGGAATGTCTACTATTCCTTGATCATATCTTCTTTCACATGAAAAACTATTGGGTTAAATATATTATGTTTGAATGATTATGTGTTCACTGCATTGCAGCTTTTTCTCTTATGGTGTTTCTTAAAGTTTCTTCACGGCTGATATGTATCTGTGGTGGTAAATTCATGTTGGCTATCCTGATATCAAAGTTTGGGTGCATTACCAGTGGTCAATCATTAAAAGTATTTCTTACCAGCTTTACAAATTCATCTCTTCATATTCGACAAGATTGTTTTCAATTTTCTGGCAGGGTGCCAAAGTTGAGAGGAATTTGGTCCTCCTGTAATTTCAAGTTTTTCTTGAGCTATGGGTGAAGCAGTTGTTTCCATTTTCATAACAGTATAAAAAGTACTCTGGGCCATACATGTGAACCATTCTCTTGAGTTTGTTAAAGATGGGTTTTGTTGTAGTTCATGAAACAAATGGTAATTACTCCAAAACCTGCAACATTCATTGCACTTATAACAAGTTTTTCTACAATCCCATTATAACTCAACAAAACAAATCCTCTCTCCAGATAATTTTACACAACAAAGTGTCATAACATTGTACACAGCTAACAAGTAAGGTTACAAATATCATAAAAACATACCTTGTACTCAACATTTCCTTCCTCTACCTGAATGCAAAATGAAATGTTACAAATGATTAAGTAACAATTTGAATATCGCTTACATTGGAGAAAACAAAATAAAAAGAAATTTCTCTGGCTAATACTTAAATAAACACATATTTTAAATGAAATTTTGAGCAGCCCATAATTTGGTACAGTGTAAAAATGAATATGTATATATATATACACACATATATATAAATAAAGACAATTAAGGTTTTTAGGTATATCCCCAGATTTGTCTAACAGAACTTTTTCCCATATGGAAAGCCAGATAACCCTCCCCTATATATCAATGCTTAATCCAACCATCTGCATCTCACTTAAAAACAATTACCAACTAATAACAATAATTTTTTGGTATTACCATGTAATGCTAATAAATTTAGTAAAATGGCACCAACACACAACAAGTCTTAGCAAGAAAGTCATATAAATGGAAGGTGTCATAATTAATGGGGGAGAGGGTGCATAGATTCATTCAAATTGAATAATACAAGCAAAAAACATAGTTCATGGTGCAAAGGAACTATAAATAATAGTAGGAAAAAAGAAGAAACAATGTTTCAAAGCTGAACATTTTTTTCTTTCACCAATATCCAACAAATCATGACACAATACAAAAATTACCTAAAGCAATTACTTTTCTAAAATACATGGCTTTCAATTTCTAACATCTAAAATCAGTTATGGGCTTTTCAAATGGTGAACAAAACCATAAAGACAAACTTTGTACAAAAAACAAAGAAACAAATTTTGTATCAAAATTCTTATCACAGTTACTTGGAACACTTGTCCAAATCTGTCCAAACATTGCATGTTTTCATAGCAGGGGTATGCCCACACATGTATAGTAACAACCTACAGCAGAAATGTGTCCTTTAGACACAAGCTTTGTATAACCATGATTATTTTGTGTATTTGTTAAAAAATGAAGGTAATAAGCACTTTAGGAACAAGACAGGCTGGCTTTATGTATTAGTATTATTTCTTGTTTTTGTATGTCCTGTGTAACAACCAACAAATTGTGGCAAAGGGTTGCTCAAGTTATCTTTTAATATACATTTCCAGATAGGGCAAGAACCAAACATTTCACAAGTACCTTTTGAGCTGTTCAAATCCACGTCATCAATTACAACTTTTGGTCCTGACTTTTTATGACCTTTGACACAAGCACATATAACAGCAGCATACTTCTGTATAATGGTCAACTATGTGAACTGAGCACTTTATGTCATTAATATATGAGATTACTATTTATTGCTTGCAACAACATTATGCAAACAACTTGAATAGACATTTGAAATGACATGTCATAGGAAACAAAATTTGCTGTGTCCAAAAATGGACACCAAAATACTTTTCTGAATTAAAAAGAAGGTATTAAATATACATATAGTATGGGACATGTATGTACATAGTTTACTACTGTTGGGATTTAAATCTTTAAATATCACTGCAGAGCTAGTGAATACATCACAATGACTCAGAGCAAAAATTCATGCAGATGGTAATGCACATTCGTCCAACACATGCTGGCATGTAAAATGGACGTTAAACTGAATATGATGATGATGATGAGATGGTGAAGGCACGTAGGTGGCAATTGAAAAAATTTTATTTAAGGTAGTCACATTACTTAGCAACACAGGTTTGTCTTTTCTCTTTACCAACATAAGGCATCATTTAAAACATTTTTGACATGATGTGCTCTCTTTGACCAAAACAGTTGATCATCCTCATATTTCTGAAATAGCTTACACCCTCTTCAACAATAGACAACCATGCAATTTAAGCTGTGGCACAAGCCAGGCCAATTACTCAGTGCTGAGATAATTACTTTTGTAGGAATTTAGTAAAACAACAGGATTATCTCAAATTATTCACTGCATTTATTTGCATTTATCATCTCTATGTTTAAAGAACAGCTGACAGATTAGGCAAATTTTTTCAGTTTAAATGAGCTTGTGAACTGATAACTACAGTTACAATATATCAGGAAGGAAAAATGTGTACCAATGACAATAGAAGAAAAGAGCCCAAAACATAAAACTTTCTTGCTGGTAAAAAAAGGGAAATACAGAAAAGATAACTGAATTCTTCACGGACTGACCATAGTCAACAAGATAGCATCATACAATGAAGCTGAAATAATCACTAAAACTTGAGACTACAATATCTATCTCATCAGGATCTCAACAGGATCTTGCTAAAGAAGAGGTATCTACTAAGGAAAAAATATAATACTTCTCATTTTGTGGTTCTGTGGTCTTGAGTGAACTGGAGGGAAGAGCTGTAGATGCATACTGTTTGTAGCAGTTTGATTGTGGCATGGGCATTACTGGAAACTAAAATCTACTACATGGAAGATCCATCAGTAAGGAGTAGATAAATCAAAATGGAGACAGAAAACTATGGTAACACTGTGCCAAAAATGGTATGAACAACTTCAATAAGAGGAATTCAATTTACCACTTGACAGAAAACCTTAAACAGTTGATCAGGAAAGAATCAATATGGCCATTAAAGATTAAATCAACATCATCATCTCCATCATTTTATTAGTAAGGATTTTTCCTCTTTCTAGGAGTTACTGACTTCCCTTCCATTACTTGGAGCATATTCTCCACTTGATAAATCAAAAACTTTGAAAGCAGCACTAACATTAACAAGCAAGTATTTCTTATGTTTATTAACTAAAGATAACACTCAGCAGTATGGCAACAGGATATACCTTGCAGGGGAAAGGCAGTTGGGAAGCAGAAGAAAGGGTGGGGGAGATCATTAGCAGAAGAGGTGCCAGTAAATTTTATGTGAGTATACAAACCGATGGGAGTCGCAAAACATTAATGTTGGAATATGTGATGATGGTGATGTTCTGCAATCATAAATGATTCTTGAGAAGTCATTCCCCATGTTTCATTAAGAAGAAGCAGATTTTTCATCTAATGGAACCCTGTTCAGTAAAAGTAACAATGTTTCCTGGTGAATGGCTTGTTTATTAACTGGTTACAGCATTTAACTGTACCACATAAGTTAATGCTGAATCTGGACAAACAGTTGCTGCTCAATGATGACAATCACAACTATCACTTAAGGTTCAGCATAAAAGCTGTCCATATCTGCACGGCAAACAATGCTGTGGTCATTAGTTAGCCTGGGCACTGGGCAGATACCCTACAAGGTCCATATGTCATCAGAGGGAAAAAACTAAAAGCCAATGAATATGAAATAATGCTGTCCAGCTTGCTAACTAACTGTGAATGCCACTAGTGTATTTCAAATAACGTAATGAGTGGATCAAGTGTAATCAACAATTTAAGTATAAACATTAAAACTGACAATGGAATAATCTAAACACAGGGTACTGCAGTGAAACATGACAGCTCCTCTTGTTTGTACTGATACCTAGAACAACGTCTAGAAGAAACAAATTCCAATTCAAAATTCAGAGGAACTCCTACATAAATATAGGAGCATCTGTAATCCCATGAACAGCATATTTCCTAAATGCTCTACTTCACTTGACAATTTTGTGAGGAAATGTACTTTTTTGAAAATATCCAGAACTTTTATTGAAATTCAACCTGGGACATGCAACCCAACACGATCACCTTTTTACTTGAATTCTGTGACAAACACTACTACAAATGAACTTGTAGATGAATCTTATTGGGGTGCAATGCTAGATAGCCCCTTCACATTTTGGATCCTAAACAAGTATTGGACAATATACTCTACAAGGAAGCAAACCAGAGAAATTGGATTGTTACATTGTGAATATTTACATTTACTAATGTAATTAAATGACTGGATCTAAATTTTTACAGAATTCCACATAACAAACTCTCGAAGCACCGTCCAACCTCAAAAGCAAAGAGTCCATATACGAAAATAGGACCTGTGCAGAATAGTTGATCGTATGAACAGATAATACACAAACAATGATGCATTTACCACAGGCCTCTTTAACCTTTACATGCTGTTCAACTTTCAAGACATCTACTCTTACACTCTCAGGTCTGCTACCATAAAACAACATATTCCGACCATTGCTTACCTATCATTAAAACTTCTCAAAGGCTTATTGTTCTCACTAGAGACATGTAAACAAAATACATCTGTTTCTAGCCCTGATATCTCATATTTACTTAAAAAAACAAATTTTGGCCAAATAATAACAAAAAGAAGCTGTCTTTCTCGTTGGGTCTTCCACATATCCAGAAAACAAATATGGACGAGAATAGGCTAAGTTATATCGTGCAATGTCAAAAACAGAAATCAATATGGCATAACTACAATATGTTGTTTACATATGTTACAAACCTCCGGTGGTAGAGTACCACTGTCTTCATATTGGCCACTGAATGATCGTGCCCTGGCATTGGTGATAATATTGGTAGAACCAAAAAGTCCTGCAAATGACTCCATTATACACAATTTCTTGTTTCAATTACTTTACATTAACGAGTGATAGTATGTTTTGAGTTATTTTTGGCGACGACTGTGGAAGAGCAACAACCCGCCATGATTTAAAGGGGCAGACAAAGACTAAGTTCCCGGATGTATTAGAAGTTGACGCAACATTGGGCAACACAGAGCCAATTTTGATTTTGATTGCTCTCCAGTTCATGAAACAAACTTTTTTATTGCACCATGGAGCTCAAATGAGCACAATCAAATTATACAGCCATGGAAGTCAATTACTTACTTTAAGTCTATATTCTATTTCGTCACAGGATATGTCTGATGGTATTTCCCCCCAATGATTGATTCTCACAAACCCCAGTATATTCAGCTGTAACCTGTTCTTACATCCAGGACCAAATATTTCGAAACTTTGTATGATCAATATTTCTTATTGTGTATTTAAACTGATCCCAGGTTTTTCTGACAAACCATCCTTGCCTTAATCGGTGGTAATTTCTAGAGGGCGCAGGGGATGGAAGCCTTCCTTGTAAATTTTTTTCTTGATTGTGAGGGACCCTGTCTCCCAAGCAAATTTGAATGGATCGCACTTTTGAAGATTGCTCAATTGCATTTAAGAAGTCTAAATACACACCGGTCGCCTGGCCAAGACACGCAATCCATCTGTGAGTGCATCTTTAATACGTAATCCAAGTATTCATTTGACAAGTATTCATTGGTACCTTATCAAAAAACTCATTGTCTTTCTTTCTGATGGTACATGCTTGGTGTTAACAGTGGTGTTAGAAACAGTGAAAAGAATAGCTCTCGCAATATTTATGCAGCAGTGTCCGAATCATCATACGGAGCTTCTTGTTTCGGATGCTGTGAAAGCAATTGAAAGTTTATTCAAGAAATAGACGAAACTCAAGGAAATTGCATCCAAACTTAATGTTGCAGCGACAAAGATCGGAAGAGTATTCACCATCTGCTGAGCAGCCTCTACTGACAGGGCAGCATACCATGGAATAGCAAAAAAACTAGCAACAAAGGAACTTGTAAAAGATGTGATTGTAATTAAAAATGCCTAGAACAGATTTCTATGGTGTTCGAATCATTGCAGAAATCAGGTATAAGCATCACAGGGGCCAATCGTTGTATGAAGTACACAATTAACAATTTTGAAAAAGTTAAGTTGTCCATCGCAGAGGGGGAATTCCCCTTTCGCAAAACAGTTGGAAATCCTGTTGTTCTCAAAGAAGTCCTTCTGCACTTCATAGCATCTTAGAATTTACTGAGCACTTTAAAAAGTTTACAAAAACGAGAGTTTTTATATCAGACTGCAAGAACAGATATACCGACTGCAATGGCAAACTTCTGTTGAATACAAACATATTATAGCCCTCCCTTTTTTTCACAAACAGGTCCCTTGTGCATATAGTCTTAAAAATCAGATGCGTGGACCGAGGAATAAATGTGAGTAGTGACTCTGAAGGGGTTAGAAGTCCTCCCTAAGGCGAGATTAAGAGCACCTCCTTCATTTCACCGGAAAAGCGTTTGGAGTAACTAAAATCTTACCCAAGCGCTAATTAAGTCTTCAACAAATTGTGGATTTAGTTGAATGGAAATAACAAAAAAAACTGAAAATGAACTAGTTAATGCCAACAATGAAGAGTACGTTGACGTATGAAAAATTTATTCTGACTAACTACGAAAACTTTTACACAATTCCATTAACACCATATATAAGCACAGGTTATCAGTTCGTAGCTTGTGACAATAAAGATAAGGCAGACCATTAATCTATCTCTCTGGTTCTGTCTCTGAACGCAACCACGTTTTAGAGCATCTTACTATAAAACTGACCTCTCTTCGGATGCATTCATGAAGAGATTTAAATAAGTGACTTACAGATTTTCCTCTCAAGCCAAATTGCTGAATTCTTTCAAAATATCAGAAAACATTTTCATTTTTCCAAATTTGTTAAAAAGTGGTAACTGTGCCTTAAGGCTTTAAGAGCTCACATCAGCGGAATAGCTACTTTACAAGTATGCCAATTTCTTATCGCAAACTCTTTGATACCAATGTATTCATAACGCAACACTTCAGGTTCTCGTGAACCTTAACATTTGACTGGCCTAACTGACCTTCATTGTGAGAGAGGATTATACCACCTTCAAAATTTATAGCCCTAACCTCTACTTTTTCAGAAGCAAGGAATTCTGGCTCGGTTTTCCGGTCTTCGTATTCTCGTGGACGGCGTGTTTACGTGTGGTATTGTTTCCCCAATGAGCTACCAAGAATTTGCCTTGTCAAAAGAAATAATTTTGCATGCGGCAGTGAACAATGATCTTTGACTTTGGGATGATTGACCAGCAGCTGGAGACATTTTCGTCCTTTGCAATCTTTTGGAAATGTTGTTTGTGTGGGAAAATAAACGCTGACAAAACTTTGCAGAGAAAAAGAAGGAAAAGCATTTCATCTTACTCTTTGCATCCAATGATCCGAGATTTAATACTGGTAATTCTGATTTCTCAAAGGAGAGAACTTTGCCATGGTTCCATCAATAACTTGTAAGTATTTTAAAGTCTCAAAGCTTATTGATGTCACGGTACAGTGTAAAGCACTGGATTTCCTCCAAAATGACGTTTTAGTGTATTCCTCTTATTCCTTGTTAAAAATGTATTTTACACGTCCAAATAAAGGCGTTAAAGTGAAGAATCAGAAAGGACTTTACTGTTTTTTGTTGTCTTTTTTGCACTTTATCTCAGGCAATGTGTATGAAAACAAATGAGCTTTCAGCTAAATATTATAAATTTTCTTTGCAACCCCAGACTTATTCTCCAGCATATTGCAACATCATAGCACTGCCCACGAAAAAGGCCGAATGTCTAGTGGTATGTTCCACTTCTTTGTCTAAATACCTTTTTATCTTTTTAAAACTAAAACACCTGAAAACAATTGTTTGCTTTAGAACCATCAAAGTTAATTTGTTTTGGCTACCTTAGTAACAAAAGGCGTTAGAATGGTTCACAGGATGCAATATCTACGTATGTATTTTTGTTATCATAATGAATTCAACTGGTTTAGGTTTTTCACTAAATTACTGCAAATTAAACTTCCTTTTAATATATTTATTTGAATTAACGATAACAACTACCAATTTTGTACGTTGTTCTGAAAGAGGAGTAGTTGGAAAGTGTATTTATTTCCTTAAACTATTTTGTCTTATATGATTTTGTATAAATTTTAATGGGTCTGTATTCACCTTGTTAATCTCCATCCTTGTGATTGTTTCTGACTACTGGCTTATTTGGGAATCAAACTAATGCTGTAAATGCCTGATATAACTTCAATATATATTACAAATGATAATCCAAAAACAATTATCATTGACTTATTTGTCTTCAAAAACTGACTACAAATAACAACTCGATTTTCATGAAAAAGGAAAATTTCTTCCTTGCTCAGTTTTTTCTTAAATTATCTAAAGCAAATTAGAGCATAGGAATAACATTTCTTGACCTTTACTTTGCCAATAATTCAAAAAATGATAGTACCGGAAACACAAAATATCTCCCTCAACCAGAAGATATCCTTTTTGAGAAACCAATCACCCAAAAGAATCCAAATTGGCCTAAAGCTTAAAAAGTAAATTTCATTACTGTATGATATATCACAGAAAAACTTTTATTTAGCTTTTATTTTCATTTGAATGGGAGGTGAAACAACTTCCTTTTGTACATACTCTATTGAAAAATGTCAGCCATCAATAGCTTTAATATGCTTCTTCTCAGAGCAAATAGATAGGCACTTGAGGTTGTGTTGGTTCTGACAACGAAGTATTTTGAGGCATACTGATTTATTTATTTTTTAATTTTTCACATAAAACTATATTAACTTTAAATAAATACTTATATATATATATGTATATATGTATTGAGAGAAAAGATGTGCTGGCTTTAGTGTTACCTGCGATTATAAATAAATACTTATATATATATATATGTATTGACAGAAAAGATGTGCTGGCTTTAGTGTTACCTGCGATTGTTTATGAAATCCAGACAATATCAGAAAAATTAATCAATATTTTTTTAGAAAATTACATAAAGAGTCAACAAATGCTTGATACATAAATCACATTGTCTGGAGACTGATCACATAAAAATAACATATTCGGTATATCAGATCCAGCTAGAATGGTGTAAAGATACGCTAAATAGAGTCCTGATGTTGGTAAAAATTACAGGGAAAGGTGTGTGTATGTGTGTGTGTGGGGGGGGGGGGCTTCTACACCATAACACTCTCAGTGAAAATATAGATATTAAGTTGCCTGTGAAAAAGTAAGGTTGATAGAATATTGCGTGATGCGTGATAGGATATCATAAGATATCATTTTTATAAAACGATAAATATTATTGCTTTTTGGGCACCTTTTTAGGCTTTGAGAGTTCACAAATTTTGTTTTATTACCTTACATATTAATAAGCTAGAAAAAGACATTTAACCCTCTGGTAATGATTATTGGTAATTTTATTATTCGATGAATTTCTCTGATTTAATGTTCTGACTTTTTTCCGATGGGAATCTTACTTGACCTACACGAAGCTAGTTAGTCGTTAATGGACTTAATAAAATTAACCTTTCAATAAAATTTTTAGCACGACAGGCTTTAAGGAAAATATTGATATTATATCTTTTGTTCATTATATATATTTATAATTCCTTTAACATCTGGGTGTTCATTTTTCAACAACAGCTAAGAGTGATACTGTGCCACTGTTTTGCATTAAAGTCTCTATGCCTTAAATTAGTTACAGCCGATCTCCTTACCTCTTCATTCGGTCTTTTCCAACGTTACGTGGGGTCGGCCCCAGCAATTGGGGCTCAGACGGTGCCCTTCAGAGGGACTTGGATTTGGTAGTGAGGAATTTCTTGGCCGGATGCCCTTCCTGACGCCAACCAACGGCTTTTTTTTCTTTGAAAAGTTCCAAATTCTCCTCGACAGCTCGGGGAATCGAACCCGAAACTCTTGGTTACTGTGCGGTTGCACTAACCATTAAGCCACGGCTAAGAGCCTACCTCCTTACCCTTGTTAACAAATCTATGTCCCTTACATAAAGATCGAATATGATCACAGATGTACTAGGTTTATCATATCATGAGTCGTAAGCTCTTTCTGAGCTACGCTTTGAGAGATACCTCCTTCCTCTGAGTCAATAAAGTTCAGAGTTTTCAAGAGTAAAATACGATATCCACATTTAAAGAACCAAGCATCAAAGTATGCAAATTTTCCCAGTAGATTATATCGCTACCAAAAACCAATAATAATATATATTACGCATACAAAATATTGACCAAACTTTAGAAACAATCAAAGATGAATTTAACCAGAGAGAAAAAGTTTGCTTTCAAATATGTATTTCGAAGAGGAGGAAAAGCAATTTGATAGAACAAATTTTGGTTTTATTCTATTATAAATATTAATAAGGTATCTATAGATATCAGACCATGAAAAACAGATGTTCCCTTTCTCTTGTCAAAATAGGAGGAGAAAGGCAACCATTCATTTTGAATAGGCAGTCATATAAAGAACATTAAGATTTGTATCTATGTGGCAAATTTTTCACCTAAATATTTCCTCCGTTAACATCTTCAATATTTCAAAATTAAGCATTGTGTAGGAAAATCAGATAATTTGGCCAGTTATGGAATAATTTAATGACTGTACATGGATTTGCAAGCTCGAAATATATTTTGGAAATCACTGAACAGTTTAGAGATATCTGATAATTCTATATGTATATATTTTAAATGGCAATTAACCTTTATCAAATTATGACGATATTTGGTAATGTATAGTTGTGATTTAGGAATGCTCTCTTGTTATGATGAAAGCAGGAAGACATCAAGTGAGTTAATAGGATTTCACAGATTTTGGAAGGAAACTTTATGAGAAAGATTATCCAACATTGAAAACAGTTTTGTCCATGGATTCAATTTTCATAAATTTGTAGAGAAAGGAGAACAGTAGTTCATTTCTTATTCACAACAATGGTAACAGAGGCTGTTTTATCAAAGATATTTTCTACGATCTTAATTTTAATAGTGACAGCATCGGTAACATTTAATCTTATCGTTCTTATCACGTTCGGAAATGTGAAACGGCGGCTTACCTTTAGAGAAGTGTTTTTTGTTAGTATAGCATTAAGCGATCTCTTACAAGGTTTGTTTGGTTATGGTGTGGAAATTGTCACCACAGCAGATGGCTACTGGTCTTTTGGAGCTCTTGCATGTCAAATGGTTGGCTTTATTGTCACATTTCTTGGTCTAGTGTCCGTAAATCATTTAGCATTACTTGCTGTAGATAGGTATCTGACCATCTGCCATCCAAAGAAAACAGAGAAAATCCATAAATCAAGGACAAATGCCTTATTCTTTGCTCTTCTAGGATGGGTATATGCATTTGTCTGGGCCATTCTTCCTGTTCTAGGCTGGTCGGGCTATTCTATAGAAATCACAAAAATCCGCTGCTCAGTTAACTGGCAGAACAGATCTATTTCTGGTAAAACGTATGTGGTTTGTCTTCTTCTTTTTGGCTTTGTTGTTCACATAATAATCCTTGCTTTCTGTTACTATAAGATACATAAAACTTTTGTTAGGCTTGGAAACAGTGCAAAATCACCACCATGTCAAATTGAAAAGTCGCTGACTCTTAGGTTGAATCCAGGTGTGGAGAAAAGGTATGCTAGGATGGTTTTTGCTATGATATTTACATTTTTACTTGCCTGGTTGCCATACTGTGTTATTTCTTTGCTAACCACATTTTCATCAGATTTTGAACCTTCGATGCCTCTTGAATTGGGATCTGCCTTACTTGCCAAATCTTCAACAGTTTTTAATCCCATTATCTATGTTTTTCATTATAAGAATTTTCGAAAGGAATTGACCAGAATTTGTACTGGTTCGTGTTGCGGTGTGGATGAAAGTGAAATGAGACCAACTACAAATCTAGAACTGAACAGAAAACAAGAAATAACCTGAAAAGTCATTCCTAAATAGTGATTAGAAAAAAGACTTTTTTTCCAGCGTTTTAAGATAGAAACATAAGCGAACAAGTGTCATGAAAACAAATCAAAGATAGCAAACTTAAATTTTAAGACACAACAAATAAATAAAGTGTAATAGTAAAAATAATTTAAACTCATACGAAACTTTAGACTGATTGGTTTTCAAAATATAAAATCATCATTAAAATGTAGGGACCAAATATTATTGGTTTACAGACTTCAGAGTTGATCTACTTACAGAGTGAAACAAAACTTTTTCTTTAAGATAAAATAGACTTTACGTGGACATAGCATGGAGTACGTTATGAAAACAAGAACTGCTAAAACAGATAAATACGTATCTAATATTTCAACTGGAATTTTGGAGATTACAGGATCCTTGGAGAATTGAAATAGTAATTGTCCATTATTATTGTACTTTAACTACGTCTTCCAGTTAATCTTTCAATTTTCTTAACAGTGGATTCATTTTTACCATGCAGTCGTGTAGATTCAATATTATGTTAATGTCATGTTTTTACAGCAAACGAGGATAAATACGTTTTACAGTTAAGAACAAATCTGTGTAAAAGGATAGTAATTACAAATGGAATACTAGAATACATTAGAATAATGGAATAATGTCTTCGTTTAACTGCTATCTTTAGCCATCGTGTTGGATCATAATTTTCAATGAAATCACCAAGAGAATTAAATTGGTTGCTAGCTTTTATAGTTATGAGCCGATTTAGAAAATAAAATTTAGAGTGTTGAAATACATTTAGGAAAAATGCACAGTGTAAAAAACTTGGCATAAAAGCTGATATCATAGATTCATGAAACGAGAATTTGGTAGTACATTAAAAATTTATAATCGTTCATACCATATATCCAGTAGTACAGTATTTTATGTTTCTGAAGATATTGTGTACTGGATTTTAATTGTTAAAGAAAGGCTCAGTTAATAATGCTGTATGCAAGAAAAGTTGTGCCAACATAGTTTTAAAGTAATCTTAAGAGTAAGCAATTATATTGCATGATGCTAATGGAATTTTTCTTGCACAACTTGAAAATTGTATGTTATTTGAAGATGGGTATTTTTAGTTACTTTTATTTATTTTTTTATTTATTATTTTGAAGATACCAGGGTATTTTTAGTTGCTTTTATTTTTTATTTTTTATTTTATTTATTTTTTTGTCTTTCTAAAATTAATATACAATTTTCAAATGGTTTGAGAAACTGTCCATTTATTCCTCTCTTCCTTTTTGTAAATAAGTATAAGTGAAATAAGGAGGAAGTGTCAGAGTTAATTAATTATCTTATCAACACTTTTGTATTCTGAGACTGAAAACTATAGCATGATCTTTGTTTTCGTAACAATAAAATAATCACTGTATAAATGAAATGAAAATCACATCAATAAAATGAACATATATTATCATCTCTCTTTTGCTACTTTTGCAAGGTATTACCTTCTAAATTCTAAAAAGTTTTTAGAAATTTTTCAACCAGAAGTTCACAAAGTTTCCTTTTTTGGATGTTACTTGTTAAAAGAATTAAGAAGTCAAAGGTACTTCACGACTTGTAATTAATTCCATTGTTGAAATTAATAATGAGTCGTGAAGTTATTGCACTCCCACCAATTCTAAAAAACTCTTATTGAAGCATCAGAAGTTGCTATTAATTATGCAATTGTCCATGCATTAATTACCCTTTCCTGCACCCTTATCATGTACTTCAAAATGACTGCTTTCTTTTACATTGGTCTAGATGACTTGAAGAAAGTTGCTTTATTCCTTTTCCAAAGACAGCATACACATCCTTATTTTCCTCCCATGTTTCTGTGGGAGAATACTATGCCTGAAATGTCCTTTATTTCTTTATTAGTCAGCATTGGATAAGCAACCGTCAATCTTCAGCCCTTGGTGCCAATGTCTCGTATTACATGTAATAACCCTGGGAGAATAATAGCTTTGCAGACTTAGACCCTGGCTTTTCTGGGCATTGTGTGATCACGCACGAACTCATTTAATTCCCTAAATTGTTCCATTAAGCTTTAGTCCTTTCCCTAATCTTGCCCTCATGAATGTTATCTTTAATTTGTAAAATGAAATTTATAAATGAACGTGGGTTTTTGTTCTGGTGATGTTTAATATCCAAATAATATATTACCACGCCTTGGAATGGATGATCACTGATAAAATAAGGAACAGCCGAGTGGCCTCATGGTAACACATTTTTTTCATGACACAATGGAAGATTATTCAGATTAACCAATAGAACAACAGAACATTACGATGGTTGATGATTTTTGTAGATTGACGAGGACATAAAATATGTTTTTTCATTCAAATGAGGTTTCTTGATACTTGAACATCTAATTAAACATTTAAACAAATAAAGTTTACAGTTATCCAAAATAAAACTTTAGCTGTCTAATACCTAACACTATTTATTTGTATTAGTTAATTGAGAAAATATTTTATTACAAAAATGGAACGGTCGACCTATGAGTTGACAATAAAACAGTACAAAATAGTGCCAGTACTAATTGTTTGCCATCAATCCTTCAAACATAAAAATCAAAAGGAAATAAATAGGATGTGGGTTGGAGTCAACGTCTACGAGCTGATATTTTCAAATACTTTGCCAAACGAGCAAAGAGATTTAAGGTTTTTCCAAGATTTTTCATTGAAATGCGGTACCTTTTTTAAGTCTCTATAGCTGGTCAAGGTAGAAAGTACTTGAAAAATAATTTAAGAAGTATAAATTTCATATGTTTTTTATAGAAAAATAGAGCACGTAAACAGATGACTACATTTAATGACAATGCAGGTCACCGTACTCTGAATATACATAAAGATCAGTTTTTTCGTAAATACCTTTTTGAAATCCATTGGATTCCTACTTGATTTTTCTTTTTTATTGAAAAAAGTGTATATTTAGCATTCATTTATTATCTTCGGAATTAACTAATGCTATTCACTCTATCTTTATGGAATACGGGGTACAACTGTGATACAATATCTACTCTAGTCCTGAGATCAGCTGCTTGACAACGTGATATATGGAACCAGATATTTGCTGAAAATCCTGAAAGAAATGCAGAAGTTGTCCTGACATTGTTTAACCTTGCTAAGCGTTAATTGTAGGTATCACTAATAGAGCTTTCATATGGTTTCTGTGAAACATAAACACGCGCACACACACACACACACACACACATATATATATATATATATATATATATATATATATATATATATACATTTCCTGACGAGTGAGTAAAATCACGAAACAGGCTTGTCGAAATGGATAGTGTAGTTTTTTTATTCTTTCCAACTTATTATATCTCTTTTATATATATATATATATATAACTATGGTACATTCGATTCGGTTAACCGTATTAGAGTGCTCGATACATAAATGCAGAGCGTAATAAAAGATATAATAAGTTGGAAAGAATAAAAAAACTACACTATCCATTNATACTTAATGGCAGAGCTTAATAAAAGATATAATAAGTTGAAAAGAGTAAAAAAACTAACCTATCCATTTCGACAAGCCTGTTTCGTGATTTTACTCACTCGTCAGGAAATGTACATTTCCTACATTTCCTGACGAGTGAGTAAAATCACGAAACAGGCTTGTCGAAATGGATAGTGTAGTTTTTTGATTCTTTCCAACTTATTATATCTTTTATATATTTAACTATAAATTTTCTGCCACAACCCAGTTAAAAGGTATCTATGGAAAAACATAGCGAGAACATAAAGGCTAATTTGTACCTTTGTCAACATTGTGTGTTGCGCTATATCAGTAATCTACGTCTAATAAGTATGGTAATCAGAATTAAACTCATGCTTGTAATGCCACATCAATTTGCACATTAAATATTTAACTATTGCCCATCACAGATTATCAGGGAGGTAAGACGAGTTTAAACAAAGCCGTTATAAGCTCTTGACTTATGTATTTAGAGTAAAAAGCAGGTGAAAGAGAGATGTTATCGTTACTTTTGCTAGGATACCCCTTGATGTCTCCATACAACTCTAAGCATTTCAATTAAAAAAAGACACGATCTCTTTAGAATCTTTGAATTTAACAAATACAGATTTAAAGACATTGACGGACTACGTTTTTTCAAAAGAAATCCTTGAAGTAATTGCGCAGGAATATCGAAGTCCTAAGAAAGTATAAAATATGAAAATAATAATTCTTGGAGAATTTCTCCAGTGTTCTAATTGGAACCAGACAGAAAACAGGATTTTTTCTTTTACCTCTAAAAGAATATTCACTATTGACTATGACTGCATAAGGCAAGTATAGTGAAAATGAAATGAAAATTAATACTGTATTTCTTTGGGGGCTTTGGCATGGACATAAAAGGTGAATAATTTGAAAAAACGCCATTTAAAATGTACCAAAGATATGTAAAACCTGGGATAAACTTTAGACACGTAGTTGATTTTTGTTGAGGTAAACCACGTATGAGCAAATAATACCGACAACTTTAGAATTAGGTTGGTTTTAACAACTAGTTAACCAATTTAAAAGGTTGCAATGATTTCCCAAAAGTTGATATTTTCTGAAAAGTTTGCTTCTGGACTTACAGATCCTTTTTCTTCGTTCAACAAAGCAAGGTGTTTAAAGGACCTCCCTTATCATTTTCACAAAATCTGAATGTATTAGATATCTTACTTTGTTGACATTAATTTAAATGACATAATGACACTTCAAAATTTTTTTACTTGATTTTTCACTCAGGTTCTTCCCTAGTAAAGAGCAGAAATGTTAATGGCAAGGACAACAAGAGTAGAATCTCTAGATAAACAAAACAATAAGAAACGATTATTTGATTTATCTCAACAACATCATCATAATAGTATCAATAATGATAATAGTAATAGTCCTAGTACTACTACTACTTTTAATAATGATAACAATAATAACAATAACAACAATAATAATAATAGCAATAACAATAATAACAAAGTTCATGTCCAGCATGACAGCCCGCACAGGGAGATGGTATTCACCTGCCAGACGAGAAAACTTAACCCCGGCTACCTACCAGTAGCTTTAGAGGTTAAGCACCTTCCTCAATATGTTGGTAGCTCCAATAATGGTAGATGTTTGGAGTCCACCCAAGACATCAGGGATGCCCAACTCTTTCAAACTGCGCTCCAAGCGCTTCGTCACCATTCCTAAGCTTCCCACGACGATTGGGACAACGCTGGTACATACGCTATGTAACTTTCGGATTTGTTGGGACAAGGGAGAATACTTAGTGACCTTTTCTTCTTCTTTAGCTGTCACATTTCGATCGGAAGGCACAGCAAAATCTACAACCAGCCATCTATTCTTAGTGCAGTCAACAACAACAACATCCGGACGATTACATTCCACCTGTTGCATTGTCTCCACTGATCTATCCCACCAAACGTCAAACCTACCCTCTTCACTCTTTCTAACTTTGTCAGGCACCTCTTCAAACCATTTCCCCGCACATTTCAACCCATACTTCTTGCACAGCTCCCAATAGATTCTCAATCCCATCCTATCATGTCGCCTCTTGTACTCCTTCTGAGCCAGTACCTTACAACCACACGCAACATGCCAAACTGACTCAGATTCAATTCCGCAGATGCGACACATAGGACTA
>RDPX01000025.1:124416-178230 GCA_003991215.1 Morbakka virulenta
ATATAGAAATTAAACAACACTCAGAAGTCACATACCTTGGATGTGTTCTAGATGAAAATCTTTCTGGGGAATCAATGGGAACTAAAATACTTGGAAAAATAAATAATAGACTGAAATTTCTGTATAGAAAACAAAGCTTTCTAGATAACTTCCTTCGCAGATTGCTCCTCAATGCCCTCATTCAGCCACTTTTTGATTATGCATGCTCCTCATGGTACCCCATGTTGAATAAGAGACTGATAAAAAAAATGCAGTCTGCACAAAACAAATGCATTCGCTTTTATCTGAATTTAAAAAACACAGCCCATGTTGGTGCTACTGAATTTAAAGAGATAAATTGGCTCCCCACAAAGCACAGAGTAAATCAAAATATTAGTGTAAAGATATTGAAATTTTTTAAAGGAACTGCTCCAGTTTATTATGATAAAATATTCCACCCAGTCAACCAGAGTTGTGTTACACGAAGGTCAAAGTTTAAATTACATATCCCATCTCATAAAAGCAACACAGGCCAAAAATGCCTATCTTACCTAGGGCCAAAAATATGGAATAACCTATCATCTGAATTAAAATCTACTAACAATGTCAACACTTTTAAACACCAGACCAAAGAATACTATTTTCAAAATATACAGAAAGAAGAAGACAGTATATATATCTACTACTGACAACTCATGTTTTCACTCTCATAAAGAGCCAGGTATTCTAAAAGGACATCTCATTTTAAAACACATTTATATTTTAAAATTTCATCTCCCTTTTTTTTCAATTAAAAAATCACCTCTTAAGGGACCATTATGGAAATAAGGTCGGTTTGACCTTTTAATGTTATCCCTGCCACTTCAATTAGGGGTGACCTGTAATTATTTTTATTTTAACTCAAATTGTAATATTTTTATGCAACATTCTTTTTAGTATTAATTTATACAAAAGTTTGTAAATTAACTTTAAATTGTAATTTATTGACTTTCTAGGCCTTTCTTCTTTTTTTTTTAAACATTTGTAAACATTTTTCATTTTATGTTTGTGGCAAATAAAAACTTACTTACTTACTTATCAAGACAAATGTGACACTTTGTATCAGTTGGGTGCAAAATTTAATACAAATATAGCTTTAGCCTTAGAAGAAAATTTTAATATACAAATCTTTTTCAAGAGAGAAGTGAAAAAAATAAAGCTGCATTAAACTGGGTTCCAAATACTGTTTCTAGCTTTCACGAGTACTCTACATGCTCAACTTATTGATGCTAAGCTGTTTACCAGATTATTTCAAAATCATATTTTGGCTTTTTCTCTACATCTTCACAAGTAATTATCTCTGTAGCCACAGTCAATACATTAAAGTAATTGCAGGGAAGCAGAAGTCTGGTGGTTGTCATACAGCAGGACATTGAAACCTAAAGAATAGTATGCAATTTAACAATAGACTAAAGACTTATTCTGCTAGTAGAAAATATAAATTTGTGGAAAAAATTCATTTATTAAAGCTCAGTAGGCATTACGGATATGGTAGAAAACTTCGAAAGCAAATTGTAAACAGAAAATCACAAAGTATCAGATAGATAAAAGAGTAGAAACGTAACATTTGACTTTTTAGTCATAAGGTCTCTGTTGTTTATTTGTTGAAGTGTTTGTTTTACAATATGGACTCCTATGATATAGGAATCCATACTACCTGAAAGAGAGGTTGGTTAAGACCACATAATTTTCATGTGCTTGGTGAAAAATATATTTTGCCTTGGCAATGGACAGCTTGATCTCTTCCAAACCGTTAACTATCTACTCCAAATAACGATTAACCTCTATGACGCTTGTATTTGATTTCTGAAAAGATTCTGACTGAATGGAAATTTGTCCCAGGAAATCTCTAATTTCAGTCACATATTTTATAAATTCCTTTGCTGCTAGATTTTATATCATTCCATTGTATGCTATTCGTTTAACCAAGTTGACTGACGTGTCTTTTGACAGAATGTTGAAGTTTTCATGCAATCCTGGGAATGAAAATCAAAAAGCATAAACTTCCCTGTATGTAGAAGTCGACCAGTAGATTATGAATGCCGCAAGTAGTTTTAACCTTTCGAGATTGTTGACTGTTTTGACTTGGGTTATGCCGAATATTTTTTGAACTTTTTTCTTTTCTGTAGTCTTGTTATATCAGTATACAATTGTTGTATAGTTTTTGTGAATGACGTCTCATTTCTTTCTTCTGACTCTGGTCCTAGCTTTTGGGTTGGCTCTTATATGGCACCAAATCTGAACCCACCGATGCAAATTGTTCTCCCCTACCGGTGGGTCACTCCAATATAAAAAATGATGCTCATCCTAATTCAGATAATTTGATAAAAGTACTCACATTGCAGGGGCAGATATGAGGGTTTTTCAAGCCTTTCGTAAACCCCCTGCCTTTCAAAAAAAACGTTTTTTCTTTTAGGAAACCCTGTTTATTCACTCTGGAACGTTTTTCTGCACTATCGAGGTATAATTTGTAAAAAATTGAAAACTTCCGTTTACTTAGTATTGATCTGGTTCTGTATGGCACTCTTTAATTCACCTCGTTTCACTGACTCCACTTAAGTAGCAAAAAGTGACATGTTTGTTAGATTATGATAATTTATGCTGTTTACATATATTTTTATATTGCGGGTTTCCTGTGTAATTTCCGCCATCTTGAGTTAGCTGTGATTAAACATGGCGTCATGCGGACGAGTGGAGACAAATGTACGTGTATGAGTATTTTCTAATAATGTTTTCCAGTCGGGTGTTGGCCTCTTTAAAAGGAGCTGCTAGGTCTAGTATATTTATAGGTAATAATTTTTATTGGTTGAAAACTTACTTTAACTTTTAACGTTAACTCTTTTCAAGTGCAAGTGTCTTCTACAAGTGATATGCTGTTGGTTAGAAAAGTTTCTTCGAACATCTTTCCTACAAAGTACCCTTTTTTTGTCTCAGCGAATTTGTGAAATTCATATTTATTACGAATATTTATACAAGATAAAAACGTTTCAATAACTGTATAATTATAAAGTAATATATACAAATACTCTTATCAAGGCGTGTCCTGTTAGAAAAAGGAAAAATAAAACTGAAATGGTAAAAGAACTAAAAAATTAGGAAGGGGCCAAGTAATATAGGAAATCAGGTATAATGCCTAAATTATGAATTAACGTGAAATGAACGTAGAATAACCGCTGACATTAACTAAGTGTTAGAAACTTGGGACTGAGTATATGCACAGAAAGGCACTGAGGTATCACGTTGGTATGTAATAACTACATCATAATTCTTAGGAAAAGAAGATCTGTAAAACAATAAAAATCTGATAAAAACTAGAACCTCTTTTAAAATATCTTTAAAATTCATTTCTGTATATTTGTACACACTGTATATACTGTATCCCATATTCCAATTTGACTCTTGGGACGTAGATAAATATATTTTTGTTTCTCGTGTTCACTCTCGTGTTTGATACTGCAAAATAGTTTTCGAAAGGTGGCTTAACATTTCCAAGTAGAACGTTCCTGACAAACAGGCAAACTCTTTGTTTTCCACAATCTATGATGTTGATGTTAGGATTGACATGTTGACCATCTGCCACAATTTCTCGTGCATGTCTTTCGAAAGATGTGATTCTTTAAGCCTGACTTTTACTGAGAATAGGCTTCAGTATGCAACAGTATGTAAACAACGGTAAGATGACGGCGTTGACGACCGAGAGCGCAGCACTCATTGTAAGAAAGGTTCTCATTTTGTATAGTAAACGTAGTCGTGTCAACATTTTCTTGAACGTTTTTTCAAAATGCAAATTCAAGTTCAGTGTGTGGACAATTTCTACTCCAAGATACTTGTAATGATTTGCCACATTGAGTTTTTTTTTATTTATCTTGATCACAATATCTCTCTGCTGCAGATTTATCCTTTTGGACGTGCCAAACAGTAACACAACAATTCAACAATTCGTCTTCCGTAATTTGGTGATAAAGGTTTTGAAGATCGTAATTAAGAAAACGTTCTACTTCATCCTGATTTTTACATTCACTAAAAATAACAGTATCATCAGCGTATTTTAAATGAACCAGGTTCTCAGTAAGATCATTGAAAAATATAACAGAGCAGATGTCTCAAAATGAAGGCTTGGGTACACCCGTGTAAACTGGCCTTTTCTAGGACATGACTCCATCACAAGGGTGAGTATCACTTTTCATATAGGAGTCCACAACGAATTCCATTCCTGTGCGGTCTATCCCCTAGAAATCACCACTGCCCAGTTATGGTTAGAGACGTTGCAGCTAAAACGAGAAGAAAACTTTGTGACTTTGCGATTGAATGGTAGAAGATTACTGTCACTGTATATAAACCAACATCACTGTCTCATCACTTCCGTTTGAGTTGTCGTTGATCAATTACCAAATAACCTGTTTCCTGGATATTTGTCAAGGCGCAGCTTCAGTAAGAAACCACAAGTAACTTCCTGATGCTCTTTCAAAGCATGGCTTTAACATACAGTTCGAATCGAATCATCTGATTGCATTTAAGTGACTGAGCATCAGTGATGCTTCGGATTAAAAGCAGTGTTGAGTCGCCGATTTTGAAAATCTCAATCAACATTTGTAGGGTAGAACTGCTTCGAAGTGTTTCGAAGCACTTTTACCAATGGGCTGGTGTAGACTGTCCACAGTGGTTTAGGTCAATCTGTTGTAAAATACCTATCTTAAAGGTTCTGTGTTTCATTACTAGGGATATTATTCTGTCACATTGGTAAAATATTGTAGATTCAAGTAAAGTGGCAACTTTTCCAAGCAACCTTAAACAAGATCCAGATTAGTTCAAATGGAGCGGAACGAAGCTTTCCCAACTAAATATTATTCCTCTTCATCTCCACCAATTATTGGCCGTGGAAAATATTTCAAATTTGTGATTATTTCAATACTCAACCTTCACATTTTTGAAATGCAGGTGTCATCTCCAAACCACTACTAATTCACCGGCCTGAAAAGCAATTGTGAAGACTTACTTTAGGCAGGTTTCCAATACTATTTTTGGTTGTATTTAATTTCTTAAGAGTGTAATTTGTATGTGCCGTAGAGTGTGGTTTTCTAAATGAAAAACGGTAAGTTTCCGCCAGAGACTAAGAGCCGTAGTCACAGCATAATCCAATTTCTCTTTTGACGGTGTCAGGCTGCAGATAAGCCATTTTTGGTTGGGGAATTTTTGGCGGGAATAATATTGTTCAAAGTTATCCACATGAAAAGGTGTCAGTTTATCGTTATGAAAATAACTGATGGGTTCGTTTTGAAGTTGGTCTGCTTGTGTTGGCAGCAAAAAGTTCGTCGTTTGAAATCATTTGCAAGATTAAATCACTTTTGTTTTTACTGTTAAAAATGGATGGGAACGATGGTGCAGTTACATTTATTCCGCCAGAAACAGAAAACATTACGGTCGATATTGTAGGTGGGAAGCCCTATGTGTGGAAATCAGATGATGTTATGGCTCTTCGGAAACTTCATCTTTTTGGCACTCTTATAGGAAGCTTACCGAGAAAACCATGGCAAAATAGTGTGAATGCCTTACCTGCTTTATTGTTGCCAGAAGAAGTAACTCTACTTAAGCAATTAGGGAGATTGACTTTACGTGTCCAGGGGTCAACAACTATTGAACCAGAAGAGGAACAACGTAGCAAGGTCAACGAACACCGTAAGCGTCTCAGCTGTGACCAAATAAAAGCTTTTGTTATAGAAAGAAATAAAAAGCGTCGTTTGTACGCACAAACAGCCCGTGTTTCAGTGAACCTGGCCGCTGATAATAAACAGAACTTTGCTTTGTCAGGCTGTAACATGAATCTAGTAAAGGGGGCTTCCATAACTACACCACCTTCCGACAAAACCATAAACAAGGAAGCAAGTCACAATGAAGTTGAACATCTTTCGGATGACGATGTTGTCACCGATGACGATAAACAATACTATCGCAATTCAACCTGGATTCTAGTACCTACTCATTATAAAGGTGATACTTGTGAAAATAATGCCGCGTGGGCGTATCCATCGTCAAAAACTGACAAAATGAGGTTTTCAGTCTTTAATGATTTGTGGAAACGAGGATATTATATAGCTACAGCTGAAAAATTTGGTGGAGACTACCTAGTTTACCCAGATGACCCACAACGTTTTCACTCATTTTATATAATGCACGTTAAATCTAAAACAGCTGCTTATCTTTGTCAAGACCTTGTTAGTTTCGCAAGACTGGGTAGCTCCGTTAAGAAAACAGTCGTTTTTGCCACAGTAGATACTGAAAACAATTTTGAAGTAACATACAAATCTTTATCTTGGGCAGGTTTTAATTAATTCAATTTTATGACTTTCTTACAGATTGCAATGACAGAATCCAACCTATATTGCTTAATCACTTATTGAATATACCTTTAATTAACCATGAAGAAGCCCTTGTATGATCATGGCAGAGGGCCATTAAAGCTATCATTAAGGCTGCCACATAAGGGTTAAGTACTCATGGTACTTTACCTTAACCTTTTTATACAAGAGGTTTAAACAGCTCTAACATTATTCCTCCTAAAAATTATGCTAGGCCTAATTACTTCTAGGATATGCTCAGAATTACCTGCATGTGTATTTTGTAGTAATAGGTAAAATGCTAATACCAGTTTGCATTTGTGTATTTATAGTCAAAATTATTGCTTCTACTAATAACACATTTAACAGCTCACCTTAGAAAGAATACCAGGTGCTTGTTTAAGGGTCATAATGTCAGCAACACATGAATCCAGTCTGAAAACCTCATTCAACCCAATGCTCAATAAAATTATTTAAAGATTTTAGTATTAGATTTAATTTGTTTTGGCATAAAATATGAAGTTGGCTTGTATGCTAATTGCTGTTATATAACTATAAGGCAACAGCCGATATATGAAATTGTAGCCTATGTTTAATGCTATGCTTGAACATCTAATATAAGTAATTTATAAGGTAATATTGTAAACAGAGTAAGATTCTGGAAGTTCTTTGAGGGAGATATATAATGTGAATCACTGTTAAGGGATATTGGAACCAGTAACAAATTGTAATGGTTGTTGCAATTTTTTACCAAAAAAATTTAAAGTTAAGCAGACCAGAAAATTGAATACTTTTTTAAAAAATGTCACAACAGTTTGTTGATAGTCAATAATCAAGAAGCTCAAATCCAATGTAAATGTCCATAAGACAATCCTTGTAAATGTTAGCAGGATATTATATCACAGCTAATATTAAACAAATTGACTGAATTCAAAGAAAGCTTACAAAATATTGAAATAAAAGTCAGCACACAGCCAAATTGGTACCATTTTTGCCATGTAGCCCAAGCAACAAAGTAAACAAACAGGTAGCCTTTTCTTGAGGTACATATTGACACTTGTCACTTGTATTGTGTTTTCTCAGCACAAACCCTGAAAACACTAGTTTGTTATAATTGGTAATAGCAAGTACCAGCATTCAAAAGGGTAGCCAGGGATTTATAAAGTTTAAAAGATTTAAGGGTTCTGTAAGCCACATTTAGTTGTAGAGATAAAAAATGAAATTAACTAATACCCATGATGTAAAACACAAAGTTTTCTGTCCATCTATTTCAAAAAGTCACCCATTATATTAGTCATGACTGTGCCAAACAAAGCAATTTTACATTGATTATGCTTTTGAAATAACTCATTGTTTTTAATCAGTATATACTGAATTCATAAATTTCCCTTTTATTTGTGTTGGATTTTTGCTTTACCATCTCAATTCTTTATTTTTGCTTTAAGCACTCATACTTTTTTCTGGAAAGTTGATTTCAAACTTACTGGTCTCCCTCGGGGGTGGTTGAATCTGCTATTAATGCTATTAGTCTAATGGCACTTTTTTGCTTTAGTTTTTTGGCAAATACTTTTTTATTACTTGTATCCAAAATTTCACCTAATACTTAGATACAAATTCCAGGTTTTCTCCAATCCTATTGACATATATCATAAGATCATTTTGAAAACCAAACAAAGCTGGCTGCCAATATTTTTCCAAGAGGGTCACACAAGCCATGGTATTAACCAAGTGTATCGAAAAATCACCAAGGCAAAACAATAGATAACATTCTTTCTTTAGGTCATCAGTTCTTTTATTCCAGTTGTGTTTCACAGTCAATCCTTAGCAGTTGCAGGAATCAAGCTATTAGTTTGGATAGCTTAGTAGCATTGAGTAGATTAAGTAGATGAAATCTAATCAAATTTTAACAATGTATACAGAGTGATATGTTCAGCTTTTATTGACAGCATACATGTTTTTTACCTTTTCCCTTCCCCCTGAGTTAGTTCATTGTCAAGGTCATGCATGCTACAAAAAAGAAAGCATCATTTGGTTCTCTTGCAGAATGAGTACAAAGTAATGAGTTGGCTCATAAATAAGCCATATTTCTATAAAAATGTTTCAATGCATTGTACGTCAAACAGTCCACATCGGTTTGAAAGGTTTTCTACGAAATAAGTTTTACTAATAGTTATAGAGACAAAGGAAATTAAAATAGAGGTTTACCAACCAAATAAATGAATCTCAACTTTATTTGCAAAATAATATAATAGACAAGAACCAAATTAAGATTTTTCTTCTTTTTCCACTCCTCAATCAACCATTTGTTACTTCTTCCATGTTATTTTGATGCAAATGTGTAAATACTGATGGCATGTATAAAGCCAACAAATGATCAATTATTTTAGTTTGGGATCATTCACAAATGACATCAACCACTTAGAGGGGGAGGGGGTACCTAAATGTTGACAGAAGTTGTCAATATTTTGGGTACGGGGGTGCAAGGAGGGTGAAAGTTAACATTCTTTGAAAAAATCCAATAATTCTAAAAGCTCAAACCTTTTAACTCACTCAGGAGTTTATAAACAACCTTTTCACTATGTCAGTACCCTCCCTTCAGTTGTTGGATGCTGTGTCCATTCAACAACTGACCTGCCTGAGGTAGTGACAGACACCTGTTCAGGAATTTAAATGGGAATGAAAATGACATGAATTAAGCAGAGGATGAACAGAGCAGAGATGATGACAATGGGAATATTTTTTATGGGAATATTCAATGGGAATATTTTTGACATCACTGAAAGTTTTTTGAAAGTGTAAAAAACAGAGAGGTTCAATGGAAAGGTTATTTTATGCAATTGTTGTTTCTCTTAAGTTCTACATTTCACTCGGAGATACTTTTATCACCCCTGCTTCAAACTGCTAACCCCCTTATAGTTAGGGACCTGTAAATTAAGAAGATAGTGTCAATATTTTATCTTCATTTACAGAAAAAGTTCAGGGAAAAAGTACCCAAAATTGATGTCCACTTTAGGGGATAGGGGGTCAGAAATCCAAAAGTTGACAAGGGGGGAAAGGGGCATTAAAAATGGTAAAAAGTGGTTTACATCATTTTTGAATGATCCCTTTTGGTAAAATTGTATGGCAATAATTTCCTGGGGTCACTCCCAGACCCCTAACAAAAGTATTAATAACACTCTGCCCATTTTGCATGCTGCCCCTGGGTCTCACTATAGGAAACAAGGGGCACAACTGATTAAATCTCTGAGCAAATTAGTTTGGGGTATATATTAAAATTGTACATTTTACCAATTGACAGAAATCCAGCACACGCTATTTGATGACATTAGGCAAAACTCTAATTGAAGTTGTCAGATCACAAACCCAAGATAGCTATACATAGCAAAAGCTAAAATGAAAAAACTAGTTTGCACCTGATGGATTGAAAGGGCAATTTCAAAATCTTAATTAGAAGTGGCTTACACTTAAGTTATTAAATCAAATACTGTCACTAACGGTCTGTACATCAAGTTAAAAGATTCTAAATCAGCAATGCATCAAGGTGATATGACTTAGAATGCCAAAAAATACAATTGTGAGGCAAATACAGAGTTGTAAACACCAAGGTTAAATGTGTTGATGTAGTAAAAATAGGATTGTGAATGTGCAACATTAAAATGATTTTTGTCTCATCAGATTTAATATAATTCATACATCACATTCACAAAATTAAGTTTATTTATTTTGTTTTTACTTGGTTTATGTATATTCCAGGAATTCAAATAACCTATTAATCAGGCTTAAAGGCAATGATGTACACAATCTCACATAATAGCCACAAATCTCTACAGGTTAAGGCATTCTCCAATATTCAAAGGTTTTGCATCAGAGCTGATGAGATTGCTTGAGTTTAGCATAAGCTTCTATAAGTATGCAAATGGGATGAGATAAGTGAAGGTTAAAAATGGAAAATTCTAAAGTCAGTAGTATCTTCTTTCCAGGTGTAAAGGTAGAGATTACCATTACATAAATAATACCCAAACCATCTTTGAGCAAGTGGGTATTGAGCCCATGTCAAACAGAAAATGAAATCAGGAAACAGAAAGATAGAGAATTAGATCCCAAAATACAAGTATCAGTTAAGAAATACAGTCAAACCTACTTAAATGAACAACACTATAAAATGAACTCTCATCTAAAATGACTGAGATTGGCCATGCCCAAGCTACTTCTTATATACATAGTAGTAACTGTATAAGATGACCACCTGCTTAGCCAAAGAAAGTGTTCAAAAACACCTTCATTCTTGATAGATGGTTGAAAATAATGAATAGCCTCCAAGTGCTACTTCTTTGGTCCTGTAAACTAATAAGAGATCACAATCATGCTTTAAAATTTTGAATTTATTCAGTAGTTGACAAATGAGTTATCAGGAATTGGTTTCTTTACCTATTTTGTCATCATTGCCATGTAAATAGTTCTTTGAAGAAAAAGCTCCCTTAGCATAAGACAAAGTTTTACACATAGGGCATATTTCTTAAGCTATTTTTTTCCATTTTAATGTCATTTTCCCCAGTAACAGGGGGTCAGATTATGCCCTTCAATGTGACTTTTGTTTTGGCAGCAAGGAATTTCTTGGTCGGCTGACCTTCCTGATGCCAACCAATGGCTTTTTCTTTTGTAAAGTTCCATATTCTTTTCACTTGCTTTGGAAATCAAACCCAGAACTTTTTGGTTACATTGCAACCACACAAGCCATTAAGCTACAGCTCCCCATTTCCTGAGCTAACTACACTGACTTTTTTTAGATTTGTTGTGTCTGGTACCCAATTGTGTTACATCAGCATGATTCAAAGATAACCAATAAGAATGTTTTTGAGTTTTTTTGATCTTACTATCAACTCATTAATCGTTAAGGCTACATCTAACAATCTAGTTTATAAGTTTTAAAAAATACACATTCAAAATTCTAAATAACACATGTAAAGCAGGCTTATCTTTGATGTGTGTGTCAATAGTTTTTTCAAAATGTTGTGTCACCTTTTTGGGACTCCCAAAGGTAAAGCACTAAACACTTTTTTAAAAGTCTTAGCAAACAAGAGCAGGCCTTGATTCTTAGGTTTGTCAAGAGAATTGGGACTCTATAAAAGCTTGTCATTTATTTTAGGCAAGAACAAACGTCTGAATGTTACTTTACTAATCCATGGAATTGCCCTTCTAAAATGGGTTAATCAGTACAGAAAATATTACTCCTTAAAAACCACTTTTTTACACTAAAATGCTTTCTAAATCCTCTCTTCATGTTATATAATTGGAAGGAGTAAACAAAGATAAAAATTAGATCATCCATGTTTCTTGTACAAAATGTTTTCAATGAGGAATCTGTTAATAAGCAACCTTGGATGGGGAGAAAAAGTTACTTAACAGGAGGGCCCACTGAAGTAACTACATTCATTAAATGAACATAACACAAAGTTTCAACTTTGTTTTGATTTAAATCACTGGCTTCACATTATTTGCACGCGTGTAAGACCAAATTTGTTTAAGTTTACTTATTAACCTAACAGTTAATAAGTTATGTATCTGTCATGTATTATGTAACTCATGTTATCAGTTAACCAACTAAAAGGCAGCTTTTGGGGGGTCAAATCTCATATATTTTTAGCAAATTTGAGCGCCATTACTAACTCAAGTTGTGTACTAAAAAGGTATTTACCAGTTTACTTCCAGCTCTAACCACATTTGCATATTCTCAGAATATCGTCATCAAAAAACAAACTTTGGTTTTTCTAGATCTAATTAAAAATGTAAAAACGCTTTTTTCAAAAATCAATTCTCAGTAGCTTGGGAAATTCGATGATCATGATTCCAGGAATTACAGTTTTTAGTGTGATTAGTGCAAATATGGAACGCGACACAGAATCACGATGGAGCCAAAGGAACTGACCTCTACTTTTCTTTGATCAGACACCAAAACACATGCAAGTTACCGATTAGTGATCAAACAAATGGAAATAGGGCTTTTCAATCTAACAAAAGGTCAAGTTCACTAATTGATGTTATAGTGGAAACACCAACTTTGGGGCTTTCTTTGGATCGACGATCAATCAACAATGACTCCAAACCAACCGCTTTGGCCGCACGATAATCTAGTTTTATATCATTTCCTACATGTAATGCTTCTTCCGCATCAACTTCTGCCAAATTTAGAGCTAGAGTATAGATTTTACTGTCAGGTTTTTCTACTCCCACAATTCCTGAACACAGTACCAAGTCAAAGCAATTGTCAATCTGTAAACATTTCATAATAAGTGGTAACCTGTCGTCAAAATTCGAAACGATACCAAGTTTTACATCTTTCTTCCTTAATTTATACAAAATCTTCTTGACATCTGGGTACAGTGTCCAGTGCTTTGTAGTTGAAAAATCACTATAAAGTTGATTAGAAATTGAACGAATAAATCTTCTGTCGGCTAGTCCGGAGAGCCGCATCGTTTGATTGACGACAAGAAACCACCAATTCTCAGAACAAAATTCAGTGTTATGTCCAAAACATGGGAATTTTTTGCAGAAGTAACGATAGCTCCTTATGAAGTTTCGTTCTACGATATCCTCTTTGAAATTTTTACCAATGCCTGCCAGATAGTATCGATTTGCAACATCTGCGTAAATTCGGCCGACGCTACTTTTCATGCCGACGAGAGTTCCTGTGAAATCAAAAGTTACAAGCTTGTACCTCATTTGTGCTTCTGTTTTTCGACAGTCTTGGTGATGTTTGTCATTAATTAGATTGATATATCCAAATCCAAATCAAATTTGCATCCAAAGCAGAATTTCGTTGCTGTTGTCGTCTGCGATGAAGATGTCATCAAAAGATGTCTCTGTAGCACACAGTTTTATTCAAACTTGCGCCACAAATCAACAGGAGTAGGAACTTCCATCAAGTGGGGTGTACAACCCCCGTTACTTGTAAACTGTTAAGATTGACTTATTTCCCAGTTGTAATGCACAAGAAAACTTTCTGTTTTGAACAAATGACAACAGGAACTAAATAATTTACAAACTAATACAAGTTTTAAAAAATAATAAAAAGCGGTATCAAAAAAATGCAGTCGCTGTTCATTGAAGATATCCAACGCATTGGTTTCGATGTCACTCTCCTCATCAGCGGCATTTTCGTTTGTATTTGCCATTAGAACATAAACTTACTGCTGCTCGAGTTTGATTCGGTTCCTAACTTGTGAAGGTGCTATTAAGTATTGCTTTTTAATCACAGTAGCATGGGTAAAAATTTCCTTCAAGTATCATGTGCTCTTCGACGAATGCTGCGTCTTTCTTTAAATCTGGATAGTTGTAAAGAGAAGTTCATTTCATCAGAGGGTCTTGCTGATTTTGTTCTCCCTCAGGTGGGGTATCAGTGCTTAAAGCATTAACAAATGGCTCATCTACATTAGTTGGTATCTTAATCGTTCTCATCATCATTTGATGATCCAAATTGACCTACAATGTCAAGCGGATATGATAGCTCATCTTCATCACAACCGCATAACTCGTTTTCTTCACCAATGGGTGAACAATTGGTATTTTGCCCTCTTTTAACTCCTTTTGGAGGAGCAAGAAGATTAAGAAGTTTGTCTTTCAAATTCTTGGGGTTTGCATTCTTCATCAGATTTTTCATGAAAAGCATTAGTTTTTGAACTACAAGAGACATTACGTAAAATTAGGAAATAAGATAATCTTCAATATCATCTAGCTTGTTTGTGATCCAAAGGTTTGGTAAATTTGATATTGTTGAAAGCATTTGCTCCAAAGGGAAGGGCCTTTATGGGCCCAGTGGGTCCTTATACCAGATGGCGGTTGCAGGCGAGCATGTGTTCCTTTGCCTTTGAAAGCGAATTATGGAAGCAAGAAGCAATTTGATGGAAGATTCACTCGACGCCCGAGTAGAAACTGTTATTGGTTTTCTTGACAGGGAGTAGTTTTCTTTGACGTAGGTGTCTGGTTCCTTAATATTAAAAGTCTTCCGAGAACTACCGTCATTTCTATCCAGCGGCATTTGATTGTCATTTACTACTGATGGATTGACTGAAAAATTGTCAGTGGAAAACCTCCTAACCAACCACCAGTTGTCATAGAAGAACTTGGCCTGTGTTTTGAATAACGAATGGGGTAAACAAGCTTTCAAGGCAACTCTCACGTCCATGAAGCACTCGTACAAAACCTCTCTAGCTTCGGTGGCAGTAACTTTCCTTCCTCTACTTGCATCGGGAAACTTCCTTTCGTTGGCAGCTTAAAAACCCTGTTCCGCTTCTTCATTTGTTTTTGTAATACTCTCGAATTGCATGAGCAATATATCCTTCTCTTGGTAATTTTGCTGTGTATTTTTTCTTTCATTGAAATTAACGGTCTTCTTATTTTCCAAAACTTTCTTCTCATATTCTTCTTTGTACTTGGCATAGAGATTTCCGAGTTCCTCCTTTTCAGCAAGACAGCACTTTCTTTCTCTCCGCGTTTGAACTTTTTNTCCATGAAGCACTCGTACAAAACCTCTCTAGCTTCGGTGGCAGTAACTTTCCTTCCTCTACTTGCATCGGGAAACTTCCTTTCGTTGGCAGCTTAAAAACCCTGTTCCGCTTCTTCATTTGTTTTTGTAATACTCTCGAATTGCATGAGCAATATATCCTTCTCTTGGTAATTTTGCTGTGTATTTTTTCTTTCATTGAAATTAACGGTCTTCTTATTTTCCAAAACTTTCTTCTCATATTCTTCTTTGTACTTGGCATAGAGATTTCCGAGTTCCTCCTTTTCAGCAAGACAGCACTTTCTTTCTCTCCGCGTTTGAACTTTTTCTCAGCCATGTTGCAGTAAAGACAGTATATAAGACAAATACAAACAATAAGATATGTATTCGAACGAACTTTTCTACTCGGCATAGAAAAGAACTTTTGAAAATATCAATAATATCGTTTATTTAAAATGTTCAAGCTTTTGGTTATTTTATTTATCATTAACTCTTCTTTTGATATCAACAGTCAGGAAACCAACACAATGGAATTTCGTTTTGCTCTGTTTTCAATGTAAGCGCCTGTGTAAACAAATAAAATCTGTAAAATGTGTTGATGAGAGGTTTTTATAAAAATTGATTTTCAAGCATGTTTTCTTTGAGCGTTTTTTCAAGTAAGCATAGAAAACAAACCTCCAACAGAAGGTCCCTATAAGGTCCGGAACCTGTCGAAAAAGGAAAATGGAGAAACGTTTTTTAGCACCTGAGAGTACCGGGTTTTTTCCTTTTTTATTTTTCGTGCGTTTTTTACCAGTGCAAAATAATAGCTAGTAATAAATGGACTGTACATTTCAGAAGAAGCAGACTAAGATGGGTTGGACATATACTCAGTATGTCAGTAAGTACGTCTGCCAAATTAGTCCTCAATGATTTCCTCAGACTAGTAAAAAAACCCATCTGATTTAGAGTGATAACCAATACCTTTGCTCAGTTAGGACTAGCTTTCAGTGACACTCTGGGTGTAGCTTTTGACAGAGACCATTGGAAAACCCTGATTGCTGGGAGAAATGTGAACACAATAAATGTGATAAGTGCAGAGTCATAATAAGTGACGGAACAGCGTAGCACACCAGAGGGAGAGAGTAAATGAGAGACAGACAGACAGAAAGAGACGGAAAGAGACAGAAAGAGACAGAAAGAGACAGAAAGAGAGACAGACAGAGACAGACACACAGAGAAATATTTACAGTTTTTTTTAACTTTATGGGCTGGTTTTAATCCAAATTTACGCTGAATTTAAAAAAAATGGAGATTTGGGGACTTCTTAAAGTGGCATTTTTGATAGCGAACTTGAAATCATAATTTTGGGAGAGTTTTTGTACTATTTGTAGGAGTGGTAAAGACTTTGACGTACTTGCAATAGACCTTTTAATGATTAAAAACATAGCAGGTGTATGTAATATTTAGAAAGGGGAAAAATTAGAGGAGCACATCATATATATATATATATATATATATATATATATATATATATATATATATAAATACGAAACAGTACTGTCTGCAGATTGAGTATTACGCTCCCTTACGAAAGTTTGGTTGAGCACTCTATCTGAGATTTGCTCTTTAGATCAGCCGATCAGAAATAAAATCCTGAACTATAAAGAAACTGTCTCAACTCTTAAATTCAAACTCGAAAATGGTCTTTATGTGATTGATAATTTGCCAGAATGTGAATGCCACTTGTCTGATTTTCGTGATGAACACCATGAACATACTGTCACTGGTGACCTCAGGTTCATTAAAAATGGTAAACTTAGAAAACTACCCACAAAAGGTCCTAATTTTCGAGAAGCTAAATCAATAAATTACAGTAGATGTTTTACGTCTATTGAAAGCGGTTTACTTGAATTCGTTGAGGAACTTGCTGTAAAAATCTAACATCAAAGTTGAGAGTCTCAAGCCATGGAAGGATATAGTTCTTGCCAAGGTCAAAGATAAAATTTCTTTTCTAAAACAGAGAACAGACTTTCGCCCTGTCCAACCTGTTTTAAGAGACCTTTCTGTTGTGACTTACTTGCAGAATCTGCATTCGAAGTTTTTTCTTGTTCCAATTGACAAGGCAGCTAACAACATTGATATTGTTTGTAGAAGATTTTATATCTTGCGACTTCTGAAAGAACTTGGTGTATCGGACAATCCAGCATCAGAAACTTACAAACTTTGTGATCTTCCATCCGACTCAGTAGTTAATACAAATGTTGAGGTATGTAAAACTTTCAATCTCTCTGTTTCTAGCAAACAGATGTCATTACTATTCATGTAATGGACGCCTAAAGTGCACTATTCACCATCAAAAGTAAGCTTCATTGTGGCTTCGGCTTCTTGTTCTACAAAACCTTTGAGTCAGTTAGTTTCACTAATTTTCAACAAAATCTACCACCAAATTGAGAGTTTCTATCATAGAAGTATTTTTATAAAAACTACAACCGATTTGGGGTTATTGAAAATTCCAAACCTGTTTTAGAAAGGCTTGTTAAACTCAATAAAAACAAGAAAGCTCAGTCCATTTCCACCTTCGACTTTAGTACTCTGTACACAAAGCTTCCCCATAGTGACCTCATCGATATTCTTTGTGTAAAAATTGATTTCGTGTTTAATGGTGAAAGACTGACGATGGCAACAGAAAATTCTTAACAGTAAAAGGCAGTAAATGTTTCTTTTCGCGTACTAAACACGGCAGTAATAGCTACACTAAAGTGCAAATAAAGTTGATGACAAAGCATCTGATCTCTCAGTCATTCTTCACACTTGGTAACCTTGTATTTCACCAAACTATAGGCATCCCGATGGGAATCGATCAAGCTCCAAGATCAAATCTTTATTTTCATCATTACGAGAATGTTTTTATTTCAACACTAGGACGGACTGATCGCTACCGGGGATTCAAGTTCAAAAACACTTTTCGTTTTATCGACGATGCTTGCTGCATCAATGATCAAGGTGATTTCGAAATTTCTTACAGAGATATCTATCCAGAAGAACTGGTACTCAAATGTGAACATAAAGGTCAACATGCCACATTCCTGGAATTGGATATTACTATCCAGGATGATTTCTTCATTTATAAACTTCTTTCCTTTCTTTATAAACTTTTTGACAAAAGAGACAACTTTCCCTTTTTCATTGTTCGCATGCCGGACCTAACTGGTAACATCCCAGAACACGTGTTCTACGGAGCCATCTCCTCAGAGTTTTTGCGAATCGCCCGTGCTACACTCCTTTGTGATGATTTTCTCCCTAAGGGTCGAAATTTATTTTCTAGAATGCTAAACCAAGGTGCCAAAGTGGATAAAATTTTGAAACATCTCGACAAGCTTTTTGATGGGTGATGGAGGTGCGATACCAAGGACGCTGGGACATTTCTATGCTCGCTGATTACTGTTGGTTTCTGAAGAGGGATATTCCTCAAGCCCGGCACTCCAGAAAATCCCTGAAGAGGCCATTCTTTCCTGCATGATTAACTAGATCATTCATTGGACCTCTATTTTGTTGATGTCGTGTGTTTTGTAATTTCCCAGATCTTTAAAAATACTACATTGTCACATAAATATATAATTCACAAAATGCGAACTTCATGTGTATTTGAATTTTTTTAGAAATGTTGTGAAACAAAATCTGTACGTGATGGAGAAAAACCGATTGCATATTTGAATTCAGCGTGTCAGAAAGCTACAAAATCAGTCCGAAAAGACTCATCCGGCGAGATTTTTTTAAAAACGCAGATCTGTGTAATTTATCAACCTGATATTTGTTTTATGGTTAAAAGCCCTTTTAGGAAGCAAATCGAGTTGTTTTTGAATGTCAAAAAAAATCTGAAGGCAAAAGGATTCACTTAAGAATAACTACAAGCTGGTTCTCTAAAAATAGTTTATCTAAATTTTATTCTTTTGTAAACTAAAATTTGCATTATTGAAATAACAGATGTGAAATTTTATCTTTTGGCAATATAATATCCAATTGTAGGTGAAATATATTAAATTAAATAATACACTTATTAGGCTTCTTTATTTCTTTTATTGTTGTATTCCACGTCGCTAGTTTAATCTTCATTTAATTCATCCTTTTCGGCACATCGGTCTTGTATTTCCAAAGGAACGTCATCTCCTGCAAAGAAGAACTCTGTCAAACGATCCTTGACCTCTGTTAACTTTCATGTAAAGTCTAGTTGACTGAAATGTAAAACAGGATATTTGTATTTCAGAATTACACTGCTTTAGAACATAGCAGACTCTCCTAGTATGCTGCTGCAATATTTGTTTACAAGAAAATGTTGTTGCTTCTTTATTTAATACAATCCGAAGGTGATACTTTTTCAGAATAAAGCAACCAAACATATGGCATTCAAATTCTCTATAGACAAAAAAAATTATTTCTTTACTGACAGAAGGACATTTTCATGTCAATAAAGAAATTAAATGTTAATATTGATATGCTATAATGAATTAACTTTCAATATTTTGGTGGTATTGAGCTGACAGTTTCAGATCTATACAACCAAATTTGACAAAAAACATATATACCGTCAATATTTGTTCATGAGCTTTTTTGACTTAGTTCTCCTAAAGACAAAAATATTTATTTGAACTATATTGGGTTTCTACAACCAAAGTAGTACTGTAGCTCCGTTATTAATAAGTACTCTTCAACGGAACTTTTATGTGGGAGTGAGAACATTTTTGGCCTGATGTCTTTTCTGAAGGTAGTCACTGGCTTTTTCGCTCCAGGGATCAAATCCGAATTCTTTGGGTTATAGCAAGAGAGCCGTAGCCATTAAGCCTGCTGATGACAAAGAAATAAGTCCAGTTAAGCCAGGCAAGTAAGTGGAAAGGGATAAAATAAAATTATTAGAAACAATGTATTGTTTAAAAACAAAGCGAAATATTTAGCCCAAATCCAAAAATATGAGCCTGGCTAAAGAACCCGTCACATTGTCACTTTTAAACCTCCGCTAAAGACTTAAGAAGAAACCTTTTGAACTTGGAAAGAGAAAATTAATGCACAATTGTTATTTCTTGAGCGAATGGCACCTACAGAAAGATAACTTTGCAAGCTGGGAGCTATGTTGACAGAGGAAGACGTGTAATTGGCCTACGAAGAAAAGGAGAAACTAAAGGTTATTTTAACTTGTCTAATATTGCAGGAATTAGAAAAAGACTATACAACAGTAACTAATTGTGGTCTTTCTGGTGTACGCTCTTAAACAAAATCTTCCGCAATATTAAATCAAAATCTAAGAAGGAAACAGATAGGAAGAGGGGAAATATTATCTATGTATTTGGTTCACCATGTTTTTTCCTTCATCAACATCCATGCTGATGACACTATCTTTTACTCTTGTATTAGTCACAAGGCAACTCAGCAGGTGCAAATCAAGCTTGCCTAAAATTTTAAATCTGACTTTAGACTGTCAGAGAATAAGGAAGAAAGGTATTGTTATTCCAATACGGCAAAAATGCAACTTATTTCCTACAATAAAAAGCTCAGTCTAAACCCCCAACCATCATTCATGGAATATCCTGATGTTCACACTTAAGAGGCTGCTTTTTCCCTTGAGGCATATTCATCAATGAGGGTGCTTGTCATTTTCTCCAAATTTTTCTTGAGATTCCTGTAGCCAATCTATTGGTAAGCCTGGTTCTAAAATTGTTTTTTCCTTTTATCCTCCTAAATAGTACCTTTCGTCCAAGACCATTTTTTGTCTCTATAAATCTTCCATCTGTTCTTGCATGGAGCACTTTTGCCATATCTGAACATGTGCTCCCTTATCTCATTTTAATGGTCTTGGTCAGGTTCAAAGACATGTTTGGAACTCGTTACGTTCAAATCTTGTAGCTACTCTTGTTTTTAATTCTAAAGTTATTTCTTTTTTCTAATCTTAGCTTTTCTTTACTGTTATTTCTTACAATTCCATGGATATAATCACATTGTGGTAATATGGCTTGAACAGTTCTTAATTACCGAAAAAATCCCCCACAACAAAAGAAGACAAAAACAAACAACGACAAAAAGACAACAACAGAGTTTCGGAACATACTAATTGCAATAAATCTACGCTTGTATAGGAGGACCACACCTGGTGTTCTCAAAACACCAATTTGTTTTTAAAGTTTTTAACAGGTAATTAAAGTGAGTGGGCTACTGTAAAAGAGTACAGAAGCCTAGGATCATAAAAAAACTTCTATTCATAGATCAACTCCACTTTCTTGTGGTGATCACTGGTAACAATCTTGGGGTAGACAAACGGAATTCTGGCAACAGGTGAGTGTTGGGCGTCTTAAAACCCTTCAGTAAATCAATGATGTGTCTGTCCAGAAGCTAGCGGCTACTGGTATGTGTGAATTTTGCGTCTGCAGGAATCCTACGACAAGACCTTACCTTTCGCATCAGTTGGAGGGGCTAACAAGGCAATCTTTATAACCAGCTCTCTTATGAAGTATCTCGTGGCGTGGAACATAAAAAACGGTTAGTTATGTAAAAAACATTAATATGGCAAAGTTTACTAATAATACCAGGGTTCAAGTATCTGTCCACTTAGCTCCCGATTCGAGTCTTGTTTCTCACGAAATTCATAATCAGGACACTCTCATTTCTAACGAACGAGTATTCTCTGACAGAGGAGATGACGGAGTATCTACAACACTGACCACGCCCAAATATCATGAAAGGTAAAATACTCACTACCTATAGCACTTTTAAGACACGAACGTTTTCGAGATCAATCAGTCAGCAAGAAATTCTGCACCACTCTGAAAAATATATGATCGACATACTAAGTATACACGAAGATCACCATTACCACCCTATCGCTGATATCGATTTCAGTAAACTGGAATATCACCAACTTATCACGATCGCCAGAACAAAAAACATTCAAGGTTCTATAGCAGGCCATATAGGCACTCTGGTATCACAAAAAGGGTGAGATAATCTTTTTTCCATTGAAAAAACTTCTGACCGCATTCTCCTCGCTGAATTCAACAGTAAGCCAAAAATAACATCCATTGTTTGCTACTCAGCAATGAATGTCGGTGATGAAGTGCAAATCGACACTTTCTACCAAGAAAGTAAAGGAATTGTCAAAAATGTTCCTGCCCAAACTTTTTGGTCATTGCAGATGATTCAACAGTCACCTCAGACAAGAAGACTCTCTCTTTTCGTACAACAAAGAGACAAATAGAAATGGACGAAACCTGATAGAGATCACGGAAGAATTTTGTTTATCAATTTCCGAGACTGGCTTCGAGACGAAAAAGCCAAATAAGCTATATACATACGTGGGCCCATCTCGATCTAGATTTCAAATTGACTACAATCTTATCAGAAAATTATGGAAAAACAGCACCGGAAACTAATAAGCTTACTCTTCTTTTACTTCTGTTGGTTCAGACCACCGAATCTTTTCATTACCTATTTATCTTTCCTTAAGAACACTAAAAGATCCAGCAAAGAAAACCCTTATAACATCGACCGGGTGCAAGTAACACTGCTTAGATTGCAGTTACTTACAGTATTTGCTATTGAGATGAAAAGCTGATATGAAAGATTATCTAACCCATCAGATAATATTAAAACCAAATACAACAACCCTATAAAATCTAATGAAAAATTTGATTTGCCAGAGCTTTCCAAGAAGCCTCAAATAAAGAAATAGTGCCCAAATACCAAAGATATCATTAAGAATGAAAAAACCCTCTATTGTAAGCACACAAGGACCTCTGCATAAAACCTTTATCGCATACTCTGAAAATTGAATCTTCAGCTTACAGAAGACCAGAGGAGGCATATGTCTGCCAGAGTAGAAGAAAAAATTAACAAAATCGCATCTGCATACAGCCAAACAACGTGAAGCATCATGGTAAGTCATCAATTAGATAACTGGAAGGAAGAAAAAAAATCTATCAAGATCAAAGGAGGTTCACCAGCATGGCTTTAAAAAAATTGGCTCTGTCACTCGAATGACAATATTGGGCAACCCATTAAAAGTGAATGACACTTTAATATACTGTTAGATAATATGCCTACTATTTTCTGGAAATATCCTCTTTTCCAAAATATTTTAGATAGCTGTTATACGCACATGCTGAGGGAAGTGTAAAATAAAAGCTGGAACAGTATGCCACCATCCAATAAATCTATGGTAGATTACAATAACTGTCACTAAATCTGAAAGAGAACCGTCTTAAATTTACTGACCACAATCATCGTGCAGCTGAGGATGTCATATCCTCTCTTCTCTTTCACTCCAAGGTAAAAGCACATGTAGAAGGATGGCGTATTCTGGACGAATTTTTTGTGATACCAAACGTCAAAAGGCTAATCAACTGTGCAAAAAATTAGTCCATGAACATGATGTTCTGTTCTTTATTCAACTATTCTTGCATTCATGTCGACGTGCATCTATTATTATCCCTTTTCCAAATACTTTCTCAAATATAACAAAAGAAACGGAAATTATAAAGTGTTGCACCAACACAGTAGCATCAACGATGAATCTAGATATTTTGGACATAATTTTGCATGAAAAATGGCTTCAATAGCTTATTACAAACTATGTCTCATAAATGTATGCCAAAGCTAATTTTTGGATAGGTTAGAAAAACATTTTGTCCTTTCTCTTTTGTTTGTCAAACACATCCACAGCAGTGTTGATGTCTAGCCTGATAATGTGACCTCTTTGAATGGAGAGAAGTCCTAATGCTCAGTGGCGTACCCAGCTGTAAAAAATTGGTCGTGCTATGAGCTAGTGACGTAGAAAGCGGGGTTCCTTTTCGAAAGACCATCCTAAGATGAGGAGTATTTGATAAGGAAATTATGATAAGCACAAGGCGTAATTTACTATAACGTCTCTATGGAATCTGGAACGTTCCTAGATTTTTGGAAGCTGGCAGGGAAACCCCAATCCAATGTGCTGTATAGTAGTTACTTAAGGTACCTTTACGGAGGATATATCTGGCCATCACAATGTCTGGGATTTTATAAATGTATTAAAGGATAACAAAACGATACATTTCTCAATATGCTCGTAATCATTGGCAAAATCAAGTGAAAGAATATTTGTTGTCTAGGCAAATTAGTCCCCGCTCACACAATTGGGAGTGAGATAAGCTCAAGCCCACTCATCAAGGGTTTGCCCATTGCTCAAGTTTTCCATTTTTTTGTGCAGAAAAAAACCATCCAGAGCCGAGACAACAATATTAGTAGCTAGTAGGAATGCAAACTCAAGTTCAGGGTATTCCAAGATGATGGTGTGAAAATAACAGCAATAACTTTCAAAATAACCAACTTCTTACCTTCACTGGCACAGAGTCAATCTTTCCTATTATACCAACCATTTTGGAATACCCTGTCCTTATACTTTACAAAGTATCTATTTAGCCGTCTGACGGCTAAACCTATTCTACNTCAGTGGCGTACCCAGCTGTAAAAAATTGGTCGTGCTATGAGCTAGTGACGTAGAAAGCGGGGTTCCTTTTCGAAAGACCATCCTAAGATGAGGAGTATTTGATAAGGAAATTATGATAAGCACAAGGCGTAATTTACTATAACGTCTCTATGGAATCTGGAACGTTCCTAGATTTTTGGAAGCTGGCAGGGAAACCCCAATCCAATGTGCTGTATAGTAGTTACTTAAGGTACCTTTACGGAGGATATATCTGGCCATCACAATGTCTGGGATTTTATAAATGTATTAAAGGATAACAAAACGATACATTCAATAAACNTCAAACTCTCAATATGCTCGTAATCATTGGCAAAATCAAGTGAAAGAATATTTGTTGTCTAGGCAAATTAGTCCCCGCTCACACAATTGGGAGTGAGATACGCTCAAGCCCACTCATCAAGGGTTTGCCCATTGCTCAAGTTTTCCATTTTTTTTTTGTGCAGAAGAAAACCATCCAGAGCCGAGACAACAATATTAGCAGCTTGTAGGAATCCAAACTCAAGTTCAGGGTATTCCAAGATGATGGTGTGAAAATAACAGCAATAACTTTCAAAATAACCAACTTCTTACCTTCACTGGCGCAGACCCAATCTTTCCTGTGATACCAACCATTTTGGAATACCCTGTCCTTATACTTTACAAAGTATCTATTTAGCTGTCTGACGGCTAAACCTATTCTACCGTCTTTTACCCGAAGTAAAATTTTATTGGTCGATAGGAACAATAGAGTTTCCAGTCACTGACGGTAGAATAGGATTCGACATGTCAGGCCGTCTGACGGCTAAATAGCAACTGCCTATATTTTATTTCTAAATTTGGCACAGGTCTGCCTTTTTGAATAATTATTCTTTTTTCGCTGTCCTTCCTTGAACCAAAGGATCTGAATAATAAGCTGGAGGCAATGTCTCCCTCAGCTGCGACCACTTGGTTTATTGTAGATTAATAGCGAATTCTGGGTGTAAAACCAACTGAATTCGGTAAAAGCACCTGCAAGAAAATTGGATTGAAATACGGGCATACTATTGCTGAAAGCACGGACAGACTCCCAAATTTAATACGTGCAAGAGTATCGGCCAATCAAATCGCTTCTTGTTCTTGTTCTACCAGGAAACTTCCAGATTTCCACATCACAAAGAACATGTGTTGTAAAAAGGTAGCACGACAGTTTTGCAGTGACACCAGTGACACTAAAGTAGGTTTGGTATAAGGCGAAACGAAGTACTTCATTAAGCCTTGAAGGGTGGAAATTGCTTGGAAAATCTGTGTTTGTTCGTGCTCTCAGATTTTAGCATGCACAAAGACACGAATGGGTTTCTCAAGTAGTTTTGCTTCAGGAAAATGATTTCAAAAACATAGTGGAGAAAAAATCCATTTTTTTTATCCCGGAATTTTTGGTCGTGCTCCAGCATCACCGGTAGCTACGCCACTGCTAATGCTGAGAACTAATGTCGGCTCATAGTCGACCTGAGATAAGTGTTAAGTCTTCTCAAACATAAAAATGACCTCTGCTGAACAAGATGTTACAGTTAAAATTGCCAGGGTTTCCGCCGCCTTATTAGAGTGTGACAAAGTTTCGCAGAGAGAATTAGAGTGGAGAAAGTTAATTTTTTTGTAGGCAGTTTTTAAGTCAACACACTCCAAATTGTGAGAAATGACAGTTTCTGCAAATAGGATACCTTGATTCACACCCTAGAATTCAGACATTGAATTAAAAATATCCTCTTCTGCATTGCCGAGAACTACATCCGCCAGTGATGTCAGAATAGGTTTATTTCTGCTTGCAAATATATCTAACATTTCATTGAGGATCCTGTCTAGGGTACCATAATATACAAGCCTAGCTCTCTGCTGGTCTGTTAAGGAGATAGATTCTTCAGGATTCTTCCAGTATCTTGAGTGCTTTCATTTGGTATTTTGCAGTTTACACCTCCTCAACAACTAATGCAATCTTTAGGGTGTTCGCAACAGTTTCTTTGGTCTTTGCTCAAATAAGAGAGAACATTTTTTCATCCATTGGTTCTGTAAGGTTTTCAACTGTAGCATCATATGTTACCTATGCAGCCATCACATCAACCTCCTGAGCCTGCAGGCAACTGGCCAAAGCATTTGTGTCAGAAATGATCACTTTTGAAATGTGCAAACCAAGGACAAACTGGAACTCAAACATAGATTTGACAAGAACTTTAGTATCCATGGCCATTTTGCCAGCTTTTCCTATGCTCTATAAGAGCAATTAGAATTCACTCTGGTTGTTGCTATATGGATTTCACAGTCTCCCATCTGCAGGCCCAGTGCGTCTCAGTCTGAGAAGTCAATTTGATGTATGGACTGTACGGTTTTGAATCAAGATATGACATGTTTACAGCACGGAGAACATTTCTTCCTTCGGTGTCTTGCAGAACTTGCGGGTGTACTGGACAACAATTAGTGCATCCCTCATGGCAGTGTTTTTTCCAGTCTATTTTGTAGTGCAAGGTTAAGTAGGTGACTATAGCAGTAAACGTAGATGATCTCAGGTGGGATTTCTTGCACCCTTGAGGCTACAACTCTCTCTCTGCCCCGTCAAAGCACTGGCCAACCACATCCCCAATTCTCAGCTCCATGTTGTGAAGTATATTCAAGACCAATTTGGATAGGATCTCTTCCTTTGCAAAATTAATTTCATTGAAACCTATGAAGGATTCTGTTGGGTGGCTATTGTGCAAATTGCGTAGACACACATACACTTGCCTGTCGTTAAAACCTGTCGTTTCATCCTCTATTATGCTGAACGTTGAAGCTTCTAGCACATCTTTAGATAAGTCCTTCAGAACAAGATAAGATGCAATATTAATAATCTCATTCTGGATCTCAGACGACAGCCGCTGGCGATGTGCTGCCAGCTGAGAAGTTAATCTCTGTAAGCTATGGGATGTCTTTACGAGGAAGATGCAGAAGTTCTATTAAGTTTCCTCGATTAGCATCTGATTGCTCTCCAGTGTTGGAACTGTCTTCTAAATAACCCGTTCGGGAAATATTTTGCTATGCAGTGTAAAAAATGGACTTTAAAATGTCTTAAAGATAGGCTCTGCTCTTTTGGATTAAGTCTCTGTGGCCACTATCAAGTTCGATCGAAACTGATGTTTTTCACCTTTTGTTTATCACTTTGACATAGCTACACGGTGACACTTACTTTAGGCTTGTTTTTCTAGTTTTGAGGATTCTTCCAGTTGCTTAATGTGAAGGAATGGTCACAATGAAAATTCTTACTGGAAGAACACACATTTGGTTTTGTTGACATGCTTTAGCTGGTCCATGGGTATTTATTGAAGAGTTCTAGCTTAAAGTCTTTTGTTTTCTTTCTGCTAGGGAATTGTTTCCTATTATATTCTTTTGGAAGGGGTTGATTTGGACTTTAAACATCCCAGTACCACTGAATATAGATTTTTCCCCCGAGGATTCTCCAATGGAAACGCCGAAAGCTTCCATCGTCTCTGTATTCCTAGCGGATAATTCAACATCTGATACAACAGGCGCTGTGAGTTGGATTTCAAGTTGTTTGTTTTCAATATCAGTAGAAATATTTTTTGTATCGGTGAATTCTGCAGGAGACTAACCAGTTTGTGTCTGTTCTACCTTTTCATTTGGCGTTGTATAGAATAAGACCCTAAAGGAGAGTTTCCTTTGTTTCAAATCAATCACAGGCTGGAGCATCACTTGTTGATCATATTCATAAACTCTTTTTAAATATTCAATTTTGTAATCACCACCGATTTCTTTTCCACATTTCGAACATTTCATTTTGCTCTAGTGTAGCCTTTTTCTTGGGTTGTCCATGTCTCAAACCTATAACTGATTTCGGTAGCCTACATTGGCTTAGCGGAGTTGCAAATANAATTCTGCAGGAGACTAACCAGTTTGTGTCTGTTCTACCTTTTCATTTGGCGTTGTATAGAATAAGACCCTAAAGGAGAGTTTCCTTTGTTTCAAATCAATCACAGGCTGGAGCATCACTTGTTGATCATATTCATAAACTCTTTTTAAATATTCAATTTTGTAATCACCACCGATTTCTTTTCCACATTTCGAACATTTCATTTTGCTCTAGTGTAGCCTTTTTCTTGGGTTGTCCATGTCTCAAACCTATAACTGATTTCGGTAGCCTACATTGGCTTAGCGGAGTTGCAAATACAACCAATAAACAAAATTGTTTGATCATTGGAAAACAAAGGTAGATTGTATGGAGGTATTTACTGTTAATTTTAGGGTAAAAGCCGCTAAAAGTGATTTAAATATACCTTTCAAAAGAGGCTAGGCCTCCACACGAGATGGAGTACCTGGATGTTTTTTTTGTGTGATAATAAACAGTGTTAAGCAACGATCTGACCAGATTGTAACCTCTCACCAATGATGTAGTTCAATTGCCATTGTCATGCCAAGAAATTACATTATGCAAATGATCACTGACACCGTGACACTGGGTAATAGGGTTACAGAATTCAAGAGATCTCCATAATGCGGAGCATTCGTGTAAGAATACACAAAATACGCTGGTAAGAATTTGATTTTTCCCAAAGGCTGGCAACAATTTGTTTACATGGGTGTGATGCCTAAGAAATTGCTCACTAGATGTCGTGCGGCAGGTGGATCATACTTGTTAATAGGTTCGCATTCTAGGTTGTTTTTCAGTGTATTTTGACTCCCTCAAGCGCCCATACATCCCATCACATTTGTCTGAATTTTGGCCGACTTCGAAATCCAAGGGGAAATTGCCCCTATCATTGAAGACTAAGACCACATATTTTAAAATTGACATCAGGATTATCACAGTCCACCCCACCGAAAAATTTTGCACACACACAATATCTTCCTGGTTGTCGTCTCAGCTCCGTTTTTCTATTACACTTGTCTCATTAGGATCATAAGAAACCACATATCTCAAACTACACAAAAGTAAATGTTAAATAAAGACTACGTCTTTTGTTTGTTTTATCGAACCTACAATTGCGGAGACCTAGAGAGGAAAGGGCTATGGATCCCGGCCACAATAAACTTTCTTGCTCCAAGGGCTGGAAGATTTATTTCTGCATATGCACCACGGGGTTTTTCAGCCTTTTTTGCAGGTGACTGAAATTTTGGACCTTGAGAAAATCACTCAATGAGAGGTTGCTCACAACCTCTCATTGAGTGATGGGTGACAATCAAGTCTTTGGGTGCACATGTCTGACCTGAAGGTGAATATCTGTGTTGTTATCGCACACAATCAGTTGACTTAAAAAGGGAAAATTGTAATACATTATGGACATCGAGACGCTCGAGTTTGAAAAGTTTGTTGAAAACCATGAACGTGCTTTGTTACAGTCTGGATTGCCAGAGCCTTTGTGGCAACGACTATTTGACAAGATAGGTGCTGAAGAAGTATACGACGGAGGCTCTTATTTTATGCTTGTTCCAAATGAAGAGAAGTGTGTTGGAGGTATAATTATAATGTATTCTTTTTTACGTTGAGCTATAAGTGCACCCGTACATACACATGCATGCATCCACCGAAACGTACATTCACACATACGTTGCCCCATAGACTACCGTCCACACAAAAAATCCAGCATTGGTATCACGATAAAAAAGGAGAGCAACTTTAGTAATTTTCTGTTGTTGTGAATCATACTGATACAGATGATTTGTTTACAGACGTAAAGTATCAATAAAAAGACAGTAAAGTACTTCCCAGAGCTTAGTAACCAAGTTTGTTACATTGCTACAAGTTTTAATCATAACTTACCATACTTATTCTTGGTATGTCAGCCAGTTTTCAAGTACATTTAAATATTCTTGAAAAGTCTAAGTTTGGAAACCTCTATAACACTTGCACATCCACCTACACTATAAGTAGTATTAGTAGAATACACGGTAGTACCACTGTACCAATTTTCTAGTTACGTAAATCACCGATCAAATGAAATAACCGATTGATTTTTTTTAAACCGAGTAACAACAAACTTGATAGCCATAGCCTGTTCATTACAAAAAATATCATGTTTCACATATTAAGCACTAATTATGCAAGACTCGATGACTAGTTTGAGAGGTCGTGTTTGGACATTTCCCACTATTAATAGATTGTAATGTCCCCAGTTCAGCCACCTTTGAAAACCCATTTATCATTTGAAGGTTGATTCTTGATGTTTTGACATACCTTTTTATTATTTTGTGCTGTATACCTATTGCTGTTTGTGGTGGAATGGATGTTTATGGCTCTTGGTCAGACCTAATTTTAACCACTTGCTAAAATCAGTGCCTTATCTAGAACATTAAAAAATCTGTTCTTTGTGTAGCCATTTGCTTTAAATCAGATAAGGCATGGTATTTGTTGATTTTGTGCCATTTGACCATAATATGTTGTAGTCGTTTCTTAGCTTTTTTTCAAAAATATGGAATTTTGATAATCAGAAAAGTGTGTACTTTCTCTCAAATTGAATTACTTATTGGCTAATTCCAGACCAGAACCAAAAAGGGGGCGCCTAAGCCCAGTTTGAATTTGCTGGTTTTTGTTTTTTGTGTTTTTGATAGAAAACTTGATTTCTTGTTTTTGACAGCTCTGAAATTTAAATGAATGTGTTTTATTCTTGTCCAGGCTGCTGATAATTTTTTAAGCTTCATAATTTTTTCTTTTACTTTCTAGACCTCACACATTTTTCACATCTCTTTCATTTTGAGAAAATAAATTTTTATAAATAGTGATTGTAATTGTCTTTTAATGTTAAGTTTTGTGCTTATGCCATTGATTTCATTACACAGACCTTGTGATCTTGCCTTCCATTTAAAACTCTATATGAATTTTTAAATACTTTGGATGAAAGATGAGGTTCATGGTAAACCAAGCAGTGGACAAACGAGTGGAACAAATACATTGTTGGCCCACTCCCTAGGAAAGGAAATCTGAAGAAGTCCCAAAACTATCAGACAATAAGCCATATCAGCCAACCAAGACAGTTATACTCTATTGACATATCCAAAGGCTGAAGAAATCCTAACAGAAGAACAGGCATTTTTGGGAAGGATAAATGACTCTAGAGTAGATAATTAATATGACGTGGGGCTGTTCATTAAAATATACATTAAACTTTAACAACAGTTATACCACAGCTTCATTGATTACAAAAAAACATTTAAACTTGTGTAGCAGTAGGTGCTGTGGTATGTTTTATGTCAATGCAGCTTTGACAAAGACCTTGTCTAACTGATCAAAGTACTGTATGGGAATTCTAGCAGCACAATGCTCATAAACAGTCAGCACAGAGACTTCTAGATGACAGCAGAAGTTCACCAAGGATGACTGCTGTCTCCATGCCCTGCTCAAAATCTTCCTTGAAAACACACAGGAAACCCACTTTTACTATGAAATCTGAGTGATAATTGTAGAAAGGCCAGTCAGTAACTCAAGCTTTGTAGAATATATTAAAAGATTGAAGTTTCAAGGCCTTACCAACAGACTTAGAAGCCATGGGAGTGCATACAGATTGAAGATCAGCACAGGCAAGCAAGATCCTAGTTCACATTAAAGTACCTCAGATTTACCATTAACAAAAAAGGCACAAAGAAAAATAAAATCATATCTCATCTTGTTATTTCATTGCCCTCAATGGCCATACTGACATGACTGGAAAAGCCACAACATCAGGGCACACTCATGGTACACTCATTAGTTCCATTGCCTTGTATATATTGACATACCATAGATTGACAGCTTAGATAGAACAGTGCATCTAAGTCTTTGAAATATGTTCCTGTATAAGTACCTATATATAATCTAAACATTTATAGGGAGTGCAAGACTAACAATTTTGTCTTGCAACAGACCCCTACAAAGGGCAGAAAACAAGAACACCTGGTCACAACACTCAGACAGAGAAAATAGTAGTAGTTTGGCCATGACCTGTGACATAATAGCCTGGCCAAGAGAGTTTACCAGGAATTGATAGAAGGTAGAAAAAAACATGGGCATTCAAGAAAATCCCAGATAAGAAACAACAAGGAATGGACTGGCATGGACACTCTGGTCCTCAAGTCAGATGGGATACTACCTGCAGCTCCCAACATTGCACCTCAGTGCAGTGATGCATGGGAGACCATAATGATGGCAAATTCTGATTGAAGCTTCTCTTGGTCATATGACATTGCTGGGGAAGGAAAAGTTCTATTGACAACAAATTATTATTTAANTAAGTACCTATATATAATCTAAACATTTATAGGGAGTGCAAGACTAACAATTTTGTCTTGCAACAGACCCCTACAAAGGGCAGAAAACAAGAACACCTGGTCACAACACTCAGACAGAGAAAATAGTAGTAGTTTGGCCATGACCTGTGACATAATAGCCTGGCCAAGAGAGTTTACCAGGAATTGATAGAAGGTAGAAAAAAACATGGGCATTCAAGAAAATCCCAGATAAGAAACAACAAGGAATGGACTGGCATGGACACTCTGGTCCTCAAGTCAGATGGGATACTACCTCAAGTCAGATGGGATACTACCTGCAGCTCCCAACATTGCACCTCAGTACAGTGATGCATGGGAGACCATAATGATGGCAAATTCTGATTGAAGCTTCTCTTGGTCATATGACATTGCTGGGGAAGGAAAAGTTCTATTGACAACAAATTATTATTTAAAAGAAGAAATCTTGTAACAGAGCTTCATATACTGAGCAACTGAATGTAACATATTTTTTCGAATTGACTAAATCCACCAAAGATTTTTGTATTTCTTGAATCTTTAACCATTCCTTGCTACACATAAAATTTTTTTAGCTAATGTATGTTCCCATTTGATTTTTCCCCACTAGCTCCATTTCAATTGTGCTAGATGATTTTGCACCCTCAGTTTTTCCTTTCCATTTACAACCTAACAATATACTATTTGGTAGTTTAACCACCTTTTCCAATATGTTGTGTGGGTTATAAGTTTTTGATACTTTATATAAAATTTTTGCAGTGAACTCATGAACCCATTGCTTCACCAATTATTTAACATTTAAGTATTAAGACTTCTTAGCTTTTCTTTTGTTCATAGGCCCCTACACACTCTGTGCAATAGATGGTATCAAGCTACATCAAGATGTTTTCCTTGTTGATCAATGTTGGATAAGTGATGGTGGGTTTAAAGCATCCAAACAGCTCACTACATTGCCATTGCTGCAAGAGAGGTTGTCAGATATGTTTTCATGTAACGTAGCAAGCTTTTTTGAAGATACTGCAGATAAAAATAAATATGAACAACAAAAGAAAATCCTGAAAGAGCTGTACAATGTTGAAGAAGAAGCAGCAGAATCTTTATTGCAAAACCATTCTGGATGCATCTTGGATGCATTACTCACAGTTGATAGTCCAGAATTATGTAAAAGGCAGGATAATGAAAGCCAGAACAAGCCTTCCAAGGCAAAGTGTACTTTTGAGGAGTTTAAGGAAGCTTTAGCACAAGAGGTCAAAAATGATGTAGTTGATGCTTACCCAGATAGCTATGTTAAAGCTTTGTACAAAAGTTACCTTAAGGATGAGGATGGAAGTCAGATTGGTAGTGCTGTAACTCAGTTTTATTCCTGGAATGACAGTGCTGAAGATGGCTTTATTTATGTGGATATACCTTTATCACCAAATGTGAAAAAAAGTCAAGTAAATAGTTCTCTTACATCAAAAAGTTGGACATTAAAAGTAGGTGGAAAGGAAATTTTGTCAGGGGCTTTGTCAGGTCAAGTCAATGCAGATGAGTCTTACTGGTCATTTGAATCACCAGGACATTTTTGTATGGCACTTCAAAAACAAGGAGATGGAACACCATGGAGTGTAAGTACCCTTTGTCTTCTCTAAAATGTAGAACACAAACCCAGAGTTTGAGGATACCAACAAAAATGAATATGTTCAGAGTTAAAACTTTGAACATTATATTATATATATATATATATATATATATATAGTATGAGTGCTAAGCTCATGGCCATAGATATAAATCGGCAGTTTTACCAAACAGGACAAACAAATGGGACATAAGACAAATACAGGGACAAAACAACATCAGAGAAAGTAAAACAATTTAAAAAGGGATATACATATATATATATATATATATATATATATATATATTTTTTAGTTTTAACGTCATTATTCCCCAGCAATTGGGGCTCAGACGGTGCCCTTCAGAGGAATTTTGATTTGATATATATATATGTGTGTGTGTGTAAGGTAAAACACAAAAAATAAGTTACCCAAGATGTAGGGCTCAAGAAACAAAAAACTGCACAAAAAGTGCACATTTTTTTTGCAGTTTTTTGTAATTAAATAGTTTGTATTCTTCTTTAGAGATTTTTAAAACAGACCAGTTAATTTTGTCACATATAAACTGTATTTTCTAAGGTAACCATCCAAGAAAAGCATTTAACTCATTTGAAGATTTTGGTATGCATTTTATGCTGTTTTCTCATCTTGGGTTTCCATTGGCCCTATAGGCAGCTGCCCTCTGTTTGTTCATTATTTCATTTTGCCATGTAACCTTCAGTTCTTTCTATAGCCAGGAAATTACCCACATTTGTCAACAAGGAGCAAAATTCTCAGCTTTGACCTTATTTTTGGGTCTTTTTTGCCACTTCCATTTCAGTTGCTTGCTTAAATTTTATCTAAGCATGATACATGCCTCCTCTGCTGTATCAGGCATGTATAACTGAAATTTATAGTGGGGTTTTGATAGTTTCTTTTGCATTAATTCCGATAACAATTATAGAACGGATATGTTCCTCATTTGCCCTAGTACTTCTTTCGTGGTAAACTCATCAAGTTTAATTTTTCATTTAATAGTGACAACTGTATACCTTAGTACCCTTTCCATAGGAAAAATAATACAAAAAATTGTGTTTTTATGATAATAATCTTTGCTCCTTTTATGCCAATATACCACTAAGTCCATGGTAAATATTACCTTGTTCCTTGATTGAGGTTTCCTATGTCAACTTAATGAAATCTTTCAATTTTTTTTAGCAATCATTGATATCTCCATAATTTCAAAAATATACAAGATCATTGGCACAAAACTCCTCTTTTTAGAACTGCATTGTGCTTTTGAGTGGTTGGTAGTATAACCTTTCAAAACTTCCCTGTTCTTTTCTCTTATACAAATAGGTGTTATTGAAGGGAGAACTTCAACTTTCATTCAAAGAGATTATGGGAAAAGGTTGGATTGATAGCAGCATTAAAGTGGCAAAAACAAAAAGAATTTTAGATTCAATGTGGGCTTTCAATCAGACAAAACCAACATATTCCACCAATAAAAGAGTGGTTATTCCTTTGTGGTACATTTTAGATGAATTGGGTACAGGTGTTATGCACAGCAGAACACCAAATATTAAGATGTCAAGTTTCTTTTATATCAACAAAGGTCTTGCCTACAGTATTTTTTGGCCCATTCAAGATATAGAAAAAGGGGAACCTGTAAGTAGAAACTTTTTCATACATCATTCTGATGATGAATCAATTGAAAGTATGCTTCTTAGAGAAGAAGTTTACTTAGGAAGGAAATATAATGAAAAATACTCTGAAAATACAAGGCAAAAAGTTGAAGATTTAAATATTTGTGGTTCAGTAAATCCTCTTGTGAACTTTTCCTTCATGGCTGTAGATATATCCAAGAAAGTTCCAAAAACAGTTGTATTTACCAATGTTGGCTGCCCTACCTTTAATATGGCACTTGAAAAATTTGATAATTTGGAAGTAACCAATGATATTGAGAAAGCAGATTTAATTTTATTGGCACCAGGAACAACAGTTGCTAATTTAAGTACAGTGTATAGAGTTAATTGCCTTGGTGAGCAGCACTTTTACAATTTAGCCACCCTTGTCAAACATGTGAAGAAGAAACTTGGAAAGGCAGCTTGGTTACCTGAGGTTTATGACCTGCAAAGTGAATTTTCAAAATTTTATTGTGAATATCAACAAGGATTTGGACAGTTGTGGGTTGTGAAAACAGCAGCTAGTCACCAGATGCAATTTGACCCAATAATCACAAGCTATTTATTGAGGATTGCACGTATGGTGGAAACAGGACCAGTGGTGGCAGCGAAGTGTAAGTACCATAGATTTACATTACTGCCCTTATGGTTAAGTATTTACATTATTTTGTAGTCTATCTGCTTTTACCTTTACAGGTTCTAAATTTTGTTGGCTTTGTTGTTGTGGAAAGAATTCGTTGTTTATTCAGGAGGGTGATCAGAACGAAAATGCAAGTCCGGGTTTGTGTTCCAACATCCTGTAAATAAGAATTTAACTTTGAATGAAAGAAAGCATAGAAGTAAAATGAAAATCCTGAAATAGTTTTTTGGGGCTTTGGGTGTTACGATTTTTGCTTCTGTTTAAAAGACTCATTTGTGTCAGTGTTGTGTAATCTTTGCTGAAATACTGAGGTTTGTTGGTTTTATATATTCTTGAAATATTGAAGTGGCTAAAGGTTGATTTGATGTAAAATTTACTGTATTTTTGCACTCCACAAAATACCTATAAGTATATTCTATAGTATTCAAGGTGCAACTGACATTGATGAAATAGGTTGAATATTGTAGCAAACCATGGGATGGTTACGCATTTTAGCGATTGAAGTTACCACCCAAAAGCAATTAAACAGGAACTCTAGGTCAGTCCAGATTTTTCCCCATAGGTAAAAATGTTCCACTTGCAACATATTCCATGATTTATAAATTTGGCTGACACCAGCAGATCAATATTTTGTTGGTTTGAATAATAAAAAATGTATTGGTGGCAGTTGGAACGAACGACTAAATGTTCCTGGAGCAGACCTTTTTAGAAACCTTGATTTCAACCATCTTACATTTTGAACTCTGTTACACAGAAAAACGACTCCTCTTCAGTTAGCTTTGTTAAAGCAATCAGCAGGCAAAGTTTTTGACGATTTTCACATTGAAATGTTACGAATTTACCTGCAGGCATGTACGATTCGAGAGCCAAAATAGATGTTAGATTGCGAGGATATCATATTTAATACTGACAAATTTTATCTAAATCCATGTGAATATTTAGAACTACTTAGCAAACATATGCTACCATAGGTAGACACACAGGGATTCAGACAATTTTTTAAATAAAGTTTAAATCTTTAGAGCTTAAATATTAAAAGCAATAGCCCTACTTAATTTCCGTTGCTTTGTTAACGTTCTTAACAGCAGACGTTTATTTTGTATTCTCTTGTTTAATTTTATCCCATGTTTAGACGAATCTAATACAATGCTTCATGTTGGACGGAAATTTACGCTCAGTTATGCCGTTGTTATTTTGGGATCGTGCCCATTTAGAATAATTCTACACAATCACCCATTAATCAGGACGGCAAAAAGCAAGTATGTTCCAATGAATTTTTACGATGAATATGATACTTCGACAATGAAATGCGAGATGAAAAACGAGGTTATTGGCCACCAAGCTCCAGATGCTTTCCAGGATTTTATTTCATCATTTGATGCAACTTGTGAAAAACTTCGTGTAAAAACAAGGTGGTCACACTGTGAAAGTCAAATAAAAACTTGCATTGCACAGTTTTTTCAAGCAGCACTATCCGATTTTGGCAACAAGGCAACAGGAAATATATTTGGGCTTTTTGGCATTGACTTTATTATTACCGCTTCTCAGCAGCCATTAATGGTAGACTTTGATCTGTTTCCATCATTTGCCAATGAAAAAGCTTTACATGATATCCTTTGCTTACTGCGTACAGATAGCAATCAAGATTTAATTTCATCACATTCTTTTGCTGAGGTAGTCTTGGATGATCAATAACAGTTAGAAGTTTATTATGTCTTGGTTGAGTGGAACACAGTTACATGCAGATTTTACTGTAGGACACGAGTAGTTATTGGCCAGGAAGTGATTCTGATAAGTTTTGATATTCCTCGCTAATGTACGAAGTCATGTGGTCATAACTAACAAGATGAATATTTCCGGGGTCATATTAAGCGACTTTTCAAAAATGCTGATCTTGAATCCATGAAATATCATAAAAATAAGCACCAATTTACTGTCTATACTAACTACAGTTTGCATTTTTGTTTAATTTTTTTTATATTAAAGCTCCGTGTATTTATTCAAACGCGTAGTGATTTCTGCTTTAACATTATTGTTTTTTAAAAAGGGTATCTTTAAATTTACCTCTGAAGCACACATGGTGTTACTCACAGTTGAAACAGACTTTTTTTGAAAAGGTCACTGAACTCATTGAAACAGACTTTTTTTGAAAAGGTCACTGAACTCAAGAAAATTATTTTCAACTTTCCTTTTAAAAGACGTTGGCATCGCCGACACTAGATATCGGAAACTGAATGGGTTACGTATCACACACTTTTGATATGAAGAGAGCAGGGACACAGTTAATGACTGCGTCACCTTTGACACAATAGATTTTAGACGTCATCCACTGATCCGTCTGCTGCAACCAACACATTTTGCTCCTTCAACGACCCATTGTCCTTCAGCGCNTGAAACAGACTTTTTTTGAAAAGGTCACTGAACTCATTGAAACAGACTTTTTTTGAAAAGGTCACTGAACTCAAGAAAATTATTTTCAACTTTCCTTTTAAAAGACGTTGGCATCGCCGACACTAGATATCGGAAACTGAATGGGTTACGTATCACACACTTTTGATATGAAGAGAGCAGGGACACAGTTAATGACTGCGTCACCTTTGACACAATAGATTTTAGACGTCATCCACTGATCCGTCTGCTGCAACCAACACATTTTGCTCCTTCAACGACCCATTGTCCTTCAGCGCGCTGCCGCATCAAGGTTTTCATTTGTTTGACATCTTTAACAGGAGATCTGCAAAACAAACACTCAGATAAAAGTAAATGTAACTGTTGCATTGGCACTTTTATAATTAAGGGTATTCCTATAACTTTTCTTCTTTCATAACTTCCTTACAAAGGCCTGCTGTGATACTAAATAAAGCCTCCAAATAATGTGTATAATGGATTTAACTTAGGGATCACCCATGCACATATTAAGGGGGAGGGGGGAGATAAAATAGCGTACATTGGGGTAGAGCATTGTGTTACATAAGTACGTACGCACCTTTTTTACTATTAATTGCATACAATTGCTCTCAACTTTGTGTATTATTAAATGATTTACTTGGTGAGTATCTATCTATTCATGGGCCCAGCTTAAGGTGCACACAACAACCCAACTGATAGTTAATTATGAAGTACTATAGATATATCTAGATTATTGTAATGTTCTACTACTACCTTTTCATATTATAAAATTTCTATTTTGCTTGACATAGAGTATCGGAAATCGTCTATGTTTTCATTTGTTTATAGTCACATTGTAATGTCGCTCCCACAGTCCTAATAAAATCAGTTTTCAGAAACAACAGAAATCTATGTCTGTGCCATTTACTCCTGCAAGGAGGTAGAAATTTAGCTTGGACGTATTGATGTCGTTTCTAGTATCGATCTCGCTTAGCACTGCTGTCTGGAATGTCCTATTTTTTGAATTCGTGATTTGGTTTTTGCCTGTAAGCTGGTAGTTACTGGTTGCTTAAATTATTTCAGACGTGGTGAAGTATAACCGCCATTCTTCGTTCATGAAACCTTATGAAAAGAGATATCTTAATGTGAGAATTTCTAATATCCCAGGCCTATGCAGTCACGTGTGTAGTGAAATGAAAGTGACGAACAGAAGTATCAATATAAAGTGATGCAATTTCGCCTTAAAGCATCCACGAACTCAGTTCGTTATTTAAATATTTTGTTCAACATTACTGAGAGAACGCGAAAACTGCAAGGTGAGGTAGAGGAGACGCTTGCCGTAACTGGTATTAAGAGGTTTAGCGAAGGTTACACAGGTCGTCCATTGCTGAATGATGATATTCCAAAACGTAATACAGTTCTTATTGATATTGTTTGTGGCATTTCAGGAGAAGGTAACTGTCGTAAAACTGATTGAATAGCAGCATAGCTCGGTGACTTGACATTAAGAAATGTAGAAAATGGGATACAATATGCCACACAGAGCTCTTATTTTTATGACGCATACTTCATGTGAATTCAGTTCCTTTAAAATTAAGAAAAGTCAGGAATTCTCTTGGATAAAAACATGAAACTGAAAATTTTACGTTTGCAATGGGGGATTACTTGAAAGAAGTAGCCTCATAATTTGGAGGGAAGTGTCTGTAATTTCAACTTATGGTAAGGCTAAGGTACTCGTAGGACTCACTGCTACTCCTCGTAAAGCCCTATTATTAATATGCCTGGAATATAAAGTAAGATTTACTGCTCATGGCTTTGTTAGGGATCGTTCACAAATGACGTCAGCCACTTTTTACCATTTTTACCCTCTTCCCCACTTGTTANAGGAGACGCTTGCCGTAACTGGTATTAAGAGGTTTAGCGGAGGTTACACAGGTCGTCCATTGCTGAATGATGATATTCCAAAACGTAATACAGTTCTTATTGATATTGTTTGTGGCATTTCAGGAGAAGGTAACTGTCGTAAAACTGATTGAATAGCAGCATAGCTCGGTGACTTGACATTAAGAAATGTAAAAAATGGGATACAATATGCCACACAGAGCTTTTATTTTTATGACGCATACCTCGTCGAAAAGATAATATTGAAGGTAAACTTCATGTGAATTCAGTTCCTTTAAAATTAAGAAAAGTCAGGAATCCACTTTTTACCATTTTTACCCTCTTCCCCACTTGTCAATTTTTGGATTTCTGCCCCCCTCCTCCCTAAAGTTGACGTCAATTTTGGGCACTGTCTCCCTGAACTTTTTCTGCAAACGAAGATAAAATATAGACACTATGTTCTCAGGGGGTTAGAAGTTTGAAGCAGGGGTGATAAAAGTACCTCTGAGTGAAATGTAAAACTTGAGAGAAAAAACAGTTGCGTGAAATAACTTTTAAATTGAACATCTATGTTTTTGACACTGAAAAAATTTTCAATGACAAAAAATATTCCCATCAAATTCTATTCGTGAGATAAAATCGTCATTCCCGCCCTGTTCATCCTACGCTTCACTCGCATCATTTTCACTCCCATTTCAATTCCTGGACACATGTCCGTCACTACCTCAGGCAGGTCTGTTGTCGAATGAACACGGCAGCCAACAACTGAAGGAAGGGAAATGACAAAGTGAAAAGGTTGTTTATACACTCCCGAGTGAGTTGAGAGAAGGGTTAAACTTTTAGTATCATTCAGTTTTTTTTCAAGAATGACCTCAACTTTCACTCCCTCTTACCCCCAACCAAAATATGGTCAACTTTTGTCAATATTTAGGTATCCCTCTTCCCCCTCTAAGTGGTTGACGTCATTTGTGAACGATCCCTTATTGGAGGTAAACCTAAATTGACTCCTATTGTGTATGCTGGTTGTCTTGTTAAAGGTTCGTCTGAAGACGTAAGACTTCCTAATCCTGACTTTGTGCAGATCAACATAAATTGACGTTCAATTAAAGCATCTTGTGAAGTAGCACCTCCCAAAGTCAGTTACACAAGACCTACTTATATTGCAATTCACAGTGCAACATAAAGGCATCAATGCTTTCACTCGTGCATAGATAAAGTGTGTTACAATCAATTTCGATGCAACTGAACAGGCGTGAATGGTGGTCATTTTTTTCAAACCCCAGTTGAAGCACACTAATCTGATTATGGACCAAATATTCCCCCACCTAAAACAGCTAAAAGTTAAGATCGCTTTACAGTCCACCATATGCGTAATACACTCATTCACTTGTGCCCATCAAAGATTACCCATTTTGGAAAATACTGACCTTGCCAGTGTCCATCGCCGTACGGGGAACCTATTTTTATTTTGAGTATCAAAAGGACTATTCTGAACGGTGGAAAGAAACCCTAAAGCAACACAAAATAAAACACGGCGAACAAAGAAGACTAGCTAGCCCAAGGAAGAAATTGATCCAAGTGACGTAAATTTGATATCTGATGACATAAAAAGAAGCCAATCGGAAAGAGTTGCAGATAACAAGAAGCTCCACAAAAAGAAGTTTGAGATCGGGAAAATATTTAATCTGTAGATGGAAAATTTGTTAATGGGAACATTGAGGCTGAAAATTTTCAGATAAGATCTTTACTGGGTGATGCGTAGTAAAGACATAAGACAAAAGCAGCTGGCAATTGTCACCATCTTTTAGTTTACAGCGTGTCCACGGTTGGACTATTAACGTGAAAATCAAGTTGAAAAATAGACCAGATTTTAGTTAAAGCAAAGTGGTGATCTAAAGTGATGAAGATAAACTAGCCAAATTTTATTTCAACTTAAAACACCAATCACCAAGACATTTAAAGTGTAATTTAGCAATTATCTTTTGTGACTCGATTCTTTACTTCTTGACCACATTTTAGGATTAAGTAAACTTTGTCCAACAAATAAAGCATTGTAATTTCATTTTGAAGAAATAGAATAATGTTTTCAATGTTGCATGTGGACCCAATAACCGTTTTTAAGCCCGGATAAAGACGGAAAGTTTCGCATCGAAAAGGGTATTCTGGGAGTGGAAAACATGTTTTATCTTATTATGCAGAGTCAGCAGAAAATTCGATAGTGTTGGGGATTTTCTCGTTACAACCGATGTGTAGCGGCACTATCGACACCGACTCGGCGAAAAGTGGTCGAGAAGCTGAGAAAAGTCGGAGTGTTCAGTGTAAATGTTGGAACTTTTATTGAAATTAGCAGTAAAAGAGCAGTAGTTGTCTTAACGACGAATTGATATACTGTATTTGCAGGGGACCAGATGGACAGAAGGAAAATCGGGATTGATGGCTAGAGACCAAGGAGATGGTAGTAATTAATGCTACAGTGATGGGAAAAGGCCGTAAAATGGTGTAGGTACTGTATGTGCCTGAGATCGGATTGGCAGGGTGAGGTGATACACTGGAGAAAAACTCTGAGGATTATACAACATAAAGTTTGTAACACCCAACAGGAAGTACAATGTGAAAAATGCCTGCCCTCCGCAACAGGATCAGGAGTGAAATACACCTTTTGGGATCAGATAGAGAGAAATGAGAAAGGATACCATTGATGGTGGAGACATATGACGTGGCATCACTTAACACTTTCTTCAAGAAAAAGAATAATCGTATGACATGTAGGAGTGTTGGTAACTGTTTGCTGATTCAATTGATAGGTAAGAGGAGAGAGAAGTTGGTAATGTCACCAATTATAAGCTGAGTGTTTGATGGCTCAGCATAAGACTACTTAAAGCAAATAGCTTAGTGAAAAAGAAAATGCCTCTCAGAAGGGAAAGACCTTCAGAAGTTAGGTGATAAAAAACAAAGAGAGGAACAAGTTAGCTTCACGGAAAAAACCAGCTAACATGCTGACATACTTGGAATTTAATCTAAACTAAAACAACAGCTACCAAATAACAATGAAACTAGTAAATATAGTACTAAGTAATAATCGGTAGAAAATCGGAAGAAAAAGCGAAAGCCATGTCAAAGGGAAAAGAACTCCATTTAAAGTCTGGCAAAGAAAAAAAGCCTGTAAAGATAAAGATCTAAGGAGAAGGAAAGCCTCGAGAAGAGGTTGCTGAGACCAAGGAAGAACCTTTTGAACATTTTTAAGGGTCAAAAGAAAATGAAACAACGGTTCTTTTTACACTTGACCCAACAAAAGGTAAGCTATGAATATTGACTGGATGAGAGGATCAAAGGGCAGCAAGATAAAGGTAAGGTGAAAAGAGTACAACCATTGCCTTCTCAATACCTAAATGACAGGACTGACCGGAGTCAGAGGATATACTCTCAGGTCCCAGGGCCAATTAATGAAGTTAATGTTAGACAACAAAGAATGGCAACCAACAGGGAAATGAAGGAGGCTAGATAGAATGCCGATTGATTTCGTAAAGACGCTAAGTTATACCCGAGTTTAAACGATAACTACAGCCTTTTAGAAGGCCAGAAGAAATGGTATATCATGTATTAAAAGGAAAAGCAAGATTTCATCAATATTCATGCAGAAGGGTGATCCGATTGATTGCAAATACCACAAAAACTCCATTAAGCCAAGAAACTACAAGACCGAGTTATTGAGAGTAGAAATAATGATGGTTAAGCATCAATGAAAGGTAATATGATTTCCAGAGAGGAAAATCAACATTTCAAGGAATGTTCTGCGTGCGGATGTTTCAAGATGGGGGAGCACCAGAAGGATTTGTATTTCTTCGCGGATCTCGATAAGGCGCAAGATACAGCTCCAAGTGAGTGTATGAGTGTACAAAAACAGAGCCACAAAATTTGGCCATATTCATTTAAAAGTACCAAGATTATGCCGCAAGATTAAGCCAAATTTAATAAAGCTTAACGTCGACAAAACACACGATGTGGCGTTACGATGCACCGCATCGAGCATAAATTTCTAAAGAAATGAATACTGGAAAAGCAGGCAGAAAGGGTGAAATACCTCATTCATATTACAATTGTATATCACAAATTTTACTCGCAAGGGGCAAACGTAATCTCTTACCGGCGCAAGCTTGCTGTCATCGCCCTGGTGTTATACGCATCTCGGAAACCTGTGCTCAAGCGCCTATGTATAGCAAACCTTGATTTTTTTGATTTCGGAGAAGCAGGCAGGCAAGGCGGCTTGGGTGTCATCTCTTTTAAATCCATTTTGCCTTAGTGATATCTGATGGTTGATCTTTCTGAAGAATTGCTGTGATAGTATAACCGCCTCTTAAATCACTTCTTTTGACTATTTTCAAGTGGCTCAGTCATGGAAAAATTTCAGTTAAACAGTTTTAGAACCGAAGACCTATGTAGTTTAACAATTTAACATGTCGCTGTAATTTTTTTTACAAAAACCAACGAAGGGTTGCAGTCGTTTCCAAGGACCGGAATTTGCTTATTGCATCACATTTTTCACGAAATGATAGTATAAATAATGTTTCTCAACAACTTGGCACGCTACAATTTTCTATATCAGGGCTGTTGCGGGCACCAGGCACAAAACACACGCGATCTAAAGGGAGGTCATGTAGCTTGCAATTTGTCTATTCGAGACTGACCTTTTAAAGGAAACAAAAAAACAAAGTCTAGCTCAAATAAGCAAAACTGTAGTCGTGTGATAGATCATAAACTGGCATTTTAGCAACCCAGTGTAAAAATAAAACATGGATGTGCCATGCTGTCAAAGAAAAATATAAATACTTTGGAACTCCTCAAGTGGTGACAATAAGGCAAAAATTGTTTATACCAGAAAATGGTTTATGGGTTGGTGGTGAAAAAGGGATATTGTGGGATTGGGCCGCGGCATTCAAGCCTGTGCACAGTCGCAAAAAAAGGTAAGAGCCGTGCTGCCGACCTTTCTCGCAGAATATATTTAAGTAAATAGGTAACATATGTGAAGATTACTATAGAGTAAAACTCATAATAACAGAAACACTTTTTAAAGTGAAACAATAACCGATTATCGATTTTACATAAGGTTTTACTAGGCAGTCGATTAAAATTAGATATTGAGAATTCCTGTTTTGCTTCAAAAGCCCACACAATCTAACGTATTTGTGAATACCTACAAGGTATATCATAGACTGATTCAAAATACGTCTGCATTAAAACGAAATAAGTTCCTTTGCTGATGAACTATATTACGCCAATATGATTAACTAGATTCTTTAAATCTGATTTGTAGAAGGACAAGGGGCTCTTTATTTTCAATTTTTTGCAACTTATTTATGACAGTTATTGTTATGGCCCCTAAAATGAAATTGAAAATAGATTCACATTGTTGCAATGCTACTTATTACGGCAAATCTAACCACCATTTTAAAGGCTGCTAGAGTGAACATTTTGGAATCTCCACTCTCACTGGAAAAGGCTTCAGGTACAGTAACCATACCTCGGCTATACAACACCATTTTCCATTTGCTGAATGCTCTCCCCACTTATTTGAGAATTTTTCTATTCTTACGAGGAAATGTAATGACTTAAATTAATTCTGAAGTGAAGTCTTGTAACTGACAGGCCAGCCTCGTTTCAACAAAACTATTAAATTAATGTCCCTTGCGCTTTTCTTGGCTGCTTAATTTATTAATAACGACCAGTAGTTAGCCTATCTGCAACATATCTCTAATTTATATGGTCAGTTATTTTTATTGGCTGAAAGTGAAGAAATATGATATCGTAAAAAACCCCAACCTTTGTGACTATGTTTGCGGAGACGTGCTGAAGCTTAATATCTGAGAAAAGAACTTAGAAGTTCTCATGAATTCAGTTTTTCTTCCTTCGTTAACTTTTCGCTGCTCTTGTCACCAAAATTACTTAGATTTTCATTATTCTATTTTGTCCATCAGTATTAATTACGACCAACTGAAAAAACTGAATAAATGATCCAACTTTTCAAGTTTTCAGGTTAATGGTTTCAAATATACGAAGGCATACCAAGAATACTCTTGAAACCAAAACACAAGAAAAGTCACGGAAAGACGAGAAATAAATCAGTAGCAATGACTTGGCAATGTGTTATTGCAAACTCCTGCCAACCAGTATTCTAGTTAGATTTTCAAGCCACACGACATTACAAAAATAACCAACAATGACGTTATGTGACCACCCCATGTGCAAACCAAGTAGTTGAACTGGATTCAGGGGCAAAGTCCTGGGGCTTTCGTAAAGTTCCATACCTAAACTTTACGAAAATAAACCTGGTTTATCATCATGATGAAAAAAATTTTTTTCTCACATGATATGAAATTTACACATGAAAAATCCCCATTATTACGAGCGATAAATCAGCTTACTTTTGACTAGAATGGAATGTTTTTATTGCCTTTTTAATAGTTAACTTAGTGTATTTCACTGAGAAGAAAACAACCTAAACAAATGCACATTTTTACCTCTAACAGTCCACAAATTAACAGGGGCAAGTCCTGCTGAAAAAAATCAAGTCAATATTACAATAAATTCCCGTGTAAAATTTGAAACTTTTATTTTTGAGACAAACTTGTTTTTTTCCCCTTTTTACTAAATTGCGATTAGCGATGCTCAAATCACAAAGAAAAAAAATTTTTTTTCAAACACTGGTGGTACCGGAAAAGTAATATTTTGCAGCCCCTTGACACAAAAAACCTGCTGATAGAAAACTAAGATTCCAGCCTTAATTTATAAACATTTTAACATCTAAAAGTAACACTATACCCCCGGAAAGGCACTACTGTTCTCATCTGAGTTAAAGTCTTTAATTTCAGACGATACCTTCAGAAAATAGACCTACCAGCTTTACTGTTGTTTAAAAAACCCGCAATTTTGAGACCAATCTTTTGTGTTTGGTGGGTCAGATTGGGTTCTTTTCGAACTTTTATTTGATTTTGTAAATTTTTTTCATTTCGTGTTGCGACTTATTTTATTTGACCGACTTAACCCTCAGAGTGGGTTTTCCTACAACCAGGGTAACGGACGAAAGGTTACCACAATGGAGGGGTTGGAATGGATACAAAACAACATACCACAAGAAATAAAAAAAAAATTACCATGTTTTTGCTAATTCTATGTAAAACAATTGACGAAGATTGCTTTACCGACTTTCATTAAAATTATGCCAGAAGGATACGTTTTGTTGGTTGTCTCTCTTTTACCTGATGTTGCGTTATTTTTGCGTGGTGAAAATCTTTATGGCCAAGTTTCTAATCGTATTCATTTACTTTGCCTAACATCGCTATATAAATTTTTTTTGGTATTTGGTGTTCTTGTATCTCTGGGCCTTTAAGGATTTTTCCTTTGACCAAGCGTTATTCAATATCCTGGCTTATCTAATTTTTAACAAGTACGTTATTCCATTTTTATCAAACATGGTCAATGATGAAAAGAAGGCCTTAACCTTCTTTTCATCACTGAGGAATGGTCTTTGGCCAGAAGACAGAGGTAATGATTATAAAGGGGCTTGGGGTCCACTGCTGATTGTGGATGCCTTTCGAGGCCTGAAATTGAGAAAGAATATACAAGGTGGTCGCAAATGATGTAGTTTCCATGTGCTTTTAAAACCTTTCATTTCAATTGAAATTTTGGAATTTCCCTTTTCAAAATTAAACGATACAGTATATATTTCCAGAAAAGCTATCACGTTCTCTTACTGTATTTTGCTACCATTTACAAGCAAAATTATATCCCAGCTAAAATACCGTTCATTCTGGTTAAAAGATTTTTTGTTGGTACTCGACTGAACCAAGACGGCGAATACGAAAACACAAGTCAAGTCACCAAAATTATATGCATTAATAGTGGTTGAAGCAGCCGGACTTACTCTGCTTGCACGCTACTCTGCCTAAGCCTGAGAAAGTTTTTATAAAATAACAAAAAAAACAGAAACAAATTCAGAGCCCAGAGTAATTCCGATTGCAATTCGGGAAACGAGACTATAAAGTATGTGTTAAGAAAATATTCTCTAAAGAAGGACAAGCGCTACTTAAAAATGATACCAGGCAAAGAAATAAAAGAAGGCAACCGCTTAATGTTCTCATAGTGACTCCTGAAGGAAGCTGAAGTTGACACACAACGTCATTTCTAGAAATGTAACCTACTAAGATATTGTGATGTTTTTAATGTAAGTTTCTTTCGTCAGTGAGACCGAAAAAATATTTTGGCGTAAAATATATATTATTTTATACACAGTTCTTAAGTTTCGCAAACTCTGTAGCACTTTAAATTAATGTATAGAGAAAGGTATGAAGAGAGTATTTTATACTGGAATAGCGGTAGTGGTGGGGGAATTTCGGGCCTTAAGCAAAAATCTAATCTAAATTTACTTATTGAATACTTACAAAAAGCTTTAAGTACCGTCAANGCTACTTAAAAATGATACCAGGCAAAGAAATAAAAGAAGGCAACCGCTTAATGTTCTCATAGTGACTCCTGAAGGAAGCTGAAGTTGACACACAACGTCATTTCTAGAAATGTAACCTACTAAGATATTGTGATGTTTTTAATGTAAGTTTCTTTCGTCAGTGAGACCGAAAAAATATTTTGGCGTAAAATATATATTATTTTATACACAGTTCTTAAGTTTCGCAAACTCTGTAGCACTTTAAATTAATGTATAGAGAAAGGTATGAAGAGAGTATTTTATACTGGAATAGCGGTAGTGGTGGGGGAATTTCGGGCCTTAAGCAAAAATCTAATCTAAATTTACTTATTAAATACTTACAAAAAGCTTTAAGTACCGTCAATGATCGATTGATTGAAGCAACTCGAATATGCTCTGCTCATGAATACGCGCTTCGATGTAAATTCGAAACTTAGCGATTAGTAGACTACCACTGGAAAAACGGAACATGGAAGTTTTATACTTATAGACTTGAGATTGATATAATTCGTGATGTTTGGGTGAAATCAAAAACAAAAGTGTTTCAAAAGCTATTCTAGAGTTATACCTGCCTTTAATTGCTGCTTGCATTTAGCTCCCAAATAAGGACCAATTTAGAATAAGTGGTGTATCTCTGATAAGAGGGATTGAAGGAGCGCCAAGACACTAAAACTGTCATGCCTTGTATGTTTTATTATTAATTAATTTTTATTGTTCGTCATCAAACTTATTACAACCCACCAAAATTATTGGTAAGAGTTGAAGCCATTACTGGCGATCGCCAGCCTAAAAATATACCGGTGTGCCAAAAAAGCCTTTGGGGAACCAGATTTCAAAGTACTGCAATAAAATTCTAAGTGACAATTTTCACTACCTTAACTGCAACACAAGACCTGAACCAGCTATGTTGTCTCCTCCACCTGCTGTCTGCAGTACCTCCGTGCAAACAAGAACTGGAGCAATACAAATTTGATAGTTGAATTCATTCCAACAAGATACTGGATCGCTAGCATTAAAATGAATACGACTACTTCCTTCCTTTGTACTAACAGCAAATGAATCATCCATAATAAGCCGTGCTTTGGTAACATCTACATCGTCCAGCCTACAAGTATGTCTGAACCCAACAAGAGCGGCCTTGGCTGCCGACTCCTTCGAATATTTCCAGTCTGAGCCCTGGACTGTTAAAATAACTTGGTATGCCAATGTATGAACATGAATTCTCGTAACAGGTCGGACATTAAATTTTTCTAATTGCCGAAAGAGTTCGCGCATTTGTTCCAAAATGACAGCAGTTCTGGGCCTAGATTCTGAAACTGTTGTTATTGTTCCATCATTAAGCATACTGACTAAATTCGGTAATTCCTGTTCATTCATCCCCAAAGAATCAGAGTATGGAATCACATAATCGATGAGTGCCTGCATCATTGCCTTTTCACTAAAGGACGCCATTTCAAAGTGGCAGTGTATTGAAGGTGGTAGTTTTGATAACATCTCCTGCAAAATTCTTAATCTTGATTCTCTTTCATTTTCTTTGAATGGGTAGTTATCTAACATCTGTAATGCACTGACAACGACAAGATTTGGCTGGAAGCTTTTCAATCTTTCAGCGAAATCTTCTAATGTTGCTAGCTTTGGATTGTTTTGATCACTATGAATAATTAGACGGTTAGCACGTGGCGCGATATAGTTCCCAAATTTCTCACCAATTTGATATTCCATAATCAAATGTATATCATCTTCATAACTGCTAATTCCCAAATATTTCAAATCGTGGTGTAACATTTTTCTAAACTGTTCCCCTGCATTTGCAACTATTAATGTGTCCTTACTCCCTTCCATGGCCATTCGATTTCCGATCACTGGAGCGTTACCTCCAGCTCCCCATCTTCTCTCTGGTATTGATTTGGCGACAAGAATTATTTCCTTGAAAACATCTGGCTTTACATATCGCCTAATGATGAAAGCAATAAGATATTTGTGTCAAACAATTTTTAACATTCTTTTACAAAATGTCAAAATCCTTAACTGTAATACCAACCAGGGTTCTATTATTAACTGAAAGCTTTAATGACAAGACACACGAGAACTCTTTATAATAGTTATAACTGCAATATCAATGACTATAAACCTATAAACAACAACAACAAAAATAAAAGTAACATTAATAATAATAATAATAATTCCGCGTGTACTCGAAATTCCAAATAGCGACTGGGGCTGAATATCCAGCTCCTTGGCAGTAAGGCTAAAAAGCAATCTTTATGAGATGAAAACCAGAAGTAAATCATACCGCCTCGTTCGTCGCGCGGGTCAACAAGGGACGCGTCCCTCAGGGCTAAGCCAGCCTGAGGTCGAAAAGTCTGCTACTGGGCCTAACTCTTCCCCTAACGAAGGCCAGCATGGTCACCAGGAAGGAAGAAATTCCACCCCTGGCCCTGCTGGATCACTACCTAAAAACAATTGAAAGGAAAAAAGGAAAAGATGGACAAGGGAAGAGTNACTCGAAATTCCAAATAGCTACGGGGGCTGAATATCCAGCTCCTTGGCAGTAAGGCTAAAAAGCAATCTTTATGAGATGAAAACCAGAAGTAAATCATACCGCCTCGTTCGTCGCGCGGGTCAACAAGGGACGCGTCCCTCAGGGCTAAGCCAGCCTGAGGTCGAAAAGTCTGCTACTGGGCCTAACTCTTCCCCTAACGAAGGCCAGCATGGTCACCAGGAAGGAAGAAATTCCACCCCTGGCCCTGCTGGATCACTACCTAAAAACAATTGAAAGGAAAAAAGGAAAAGATGGACAAGGGAAGAGTGCAAGGAAGTTATGTATTGCTTTTATTTTGCACTTGAAAATCCAGAGACAAATAACACTGAAGATAATTTTATTCTCTGGAGTACGCGTAACAGTGAAAAAAATGAAAATCTTAATGTTAATAAACTGGCAAATGTCAGAAGGTATACCATGCGCGAAAAGAAATTGACAGATGTTGAACTTTCTCAGATTAAAGAAAAGGTTTCTAATGATGTTGGAATGAATGTTAAGAGAGAATTGGAATATGATACACAGGATGATACAAAAAAATACTGATACTGATGTTGGTGTAATTGACAGAGGTGGAGGTGAAGTTAAAGGCCAGGGTGTTGGCGATAGAAATCAGGAGGTGGAAAATGAAAGGTCGGAGGAACCGAATGATGAAGGATTGCAGGAAGTTAAATCCAGAAAAACTGGAGGCAATGAGAACAGACATCTCGGAAGAATTTTCTATAGTACAGCACACTGATATTAACGACAAAGACCCACTTATTAAGATGCGTCACTCTTTCAAATACAAACATATCTTCAAGGTAGGAAATATTGCACTGCACCAAATCTGTAACGAGCTTAGCCCAAATCTGACTGGGATAAACCAACTTATTTATGCAACGGGTAAAGTACTTCAACAAAGATGTGGTGTTAGGACCAAAAGAAAAAGAACCAAGGCTTAGAAACCGAATAAACCAAAGTGGCAGGTAAAAATTGATGAGGAAATTGAGCAGTACCGAAAAGAAATCTCCAGATTATAAGAAATGCAAAATGATAAAGAATTAAGATTGGAAAGGCTGAAAAAGTAATAAGGAAATACAAAATTGAAAACCAAAACCGTATTCCCGCCATTAAGGAAGTGCTAAAACAAAAACTCCAAGTTAAGGTCCCACGTTTACGCAGGTTCGTTAAACGCAATAAGTTCTATAGGCAAAACAAAATATTTGAAACTGATACCAAAAAGTTCTATCGTGAAATTGGTAAATCTGAGATCTGTGTGGATGAAATACCACTGAAAGAAGAGGTTCGTCGTTTTTGGAATAACATCTGAGGAAATGACAAAGGGATTAATGAAAATGGCGTACGGTCAGAACATCTACAAGATTCCACTAAAGGCATTCCCGAACAAGCATGGGAGAACTTGACTGTTGAAGAAATTGTAAAGGCTCTCAAGAAATCTCACAAGTCGAAATCTCCGGGTATTGATCAAATCCCCAATTTTTGGTCCAGCACTCCCCATGCAGCACACTCGAGACTAGCTCACAACTTTAACCGAATATTAACAGAACCAGACTCAATACCTGAATGGTTCGGTCTCGGCACAACTTACCTGCTTGCTAAAAATCATGATACTGGTAACCCTAAGAACTACAGACCCATAACGTGCCTAAAACGGTAAAGGCCTGTATATAACTTTGTTCCTGTTGGAATATCAATAATAATGATAATAATAATAATAATTAAAAAAAAATAAATAAATATTCGAAATCTGCTTAGCGAGACAATGAAATCATGGAGAGTAGAAATGATGTGCAAAGATGAAATATTAGGGGAAGTAAGAATAAAGAGAGGGATCTTTCAAGGGGATGCCTTATCACCTTTGTTGTTTGTCATATCAATGATCCCACTTACAAGCATGTTGAGAAAAGCAGCATATGGGTATGAGTTTTCATCAAGCAAGGTTAAGGTCAACCATTTACTGTATATGGACGATCTCAAGTTGTACGGAAAGACCCCAAAAGACCTAGAATCATTGATACAGACAGTCAGAATCTACAGCTCAGGCATAGGAATGAAGTTTGGCCTCGAAAAG
>RDPX01000025.1:180200-195611 GCA_003991215.1 Morbakka virulenta
AAAAGAAGGGTAAGGCTGGTACTTAGATCAAAGTTGAATGGGAAAAATAAGGTTTCGGCGATCAACACATGGGCAGTGGCTATATTCCGGTATGTAGCGGGAATTATACAATGGAGAGAAAAGGAGCTTAAAGATTTAGACAGACAAACAAGGAAAACAATGACAATGCATGGTGCTTTTCATCCCAAGAGTGATACTGACAGGCTGTATGTGAAAAGAAAAGATGGGGGAAGAGGTCTTATAAGTATAGAACGATGTGTCAAAGAAGAGGAGAGTAGTCTGAAAGTGTACGTGGCCAAATCTAAAGAGAAACTTTTGAAGGGTGTAGCCGAATTCGAGAAATTAAATGCAAGTGAACTGGAGGAAGCTAGAGATATTAAGGCAAGGAATGAAAACAAAGCAAAAGATACATGGAATGAAAAGAGAATGCATGGACAGTTTGTCAGAGACCTGACAGATGATGTAGATAAGGTGAAGACTTGGGAATGGTTGTCAAAATGTGATTTGAAGGTTGGTACAGAAGCCTTGATTTGTGCAGCACAAGAGCAACCCATCAGGACAAATTATGTTAAGTATCACATTGACAGAACGGCTGGAAGCCTCTGTGTCGATTGTGTCGCCAAACAGGTGAAAGTATCCAACACATTGTAAGTGCATGTGAAAAGTTAGCTCAGAAGGAGTACAAGAGGCGTCATGATAATGTAGAGAGAAAGATCCATTGGGATATATGCAAGAAAAGAGGACTGGAATGCAGTAAGAAATGGTATGAGCATACCCCTGAAGGAGTTTTGGAGAGTGATGATGTAAAGTTGTTGTGGGATGCAAATATCCAGTGTGATAATGTGATTGAAGCACGAAGGCCAGACTTAGTCTTGGTAGAAAAGAAGGAACATATGGCAATAATCATTGACATAACAATACCGGTAGATCCAAATGTGGCAGAGAAGGAGAAAAAAAAGGAGAAAACTATCAAGATCTGAAAAGAGAAATAAAAAGACTGTGGAAACTGAAGAAAGTAGAAGTTGTCCCTGTTGCTATTGGAGTTCTGGGATCTGTGACCAAAGGATTTGAAAAGTGGGTTGAAAAGCTTGGGATTCACTGCAACTTTGGAGTACTTCAAAAGACTATGTTGTTGGGAACAGCCACAATTTTGCAAAAAGTACTGGAGTTTTGAGAAAGAAAATGCTGGTAGCCCATGGTCATTTGTTATGACCCGCCTGTCAGCATATAACTTAGCAATAAGAACAGCCAGACACAAAATGTGAAAAAAGCTAATGGTAATAAAAATAATAAAAGTCTGAAATTGGCAAACATGACTAATAATGTTGTAAAGTTTATTAAACCATCAATGAAGAACTGGAATGTGAATTTCATGTCATGTGAATATTTCTTGGCTAAAGTCAACATCAGGAGGGGTATTTAGGTGTACAGAGACAACTTTTTTACTCTTATTTGTGATATGTCTGACACCCTTTTACAGAAATACTAGCCCTTCTTAAGGGTGGCCAAAAGTTAGAACATTTGCTATTCATGAACAATTTCAGGATCTATGGAAAGAATGAACACAAAATGAATGGATTAAACACCATTGTAGAATTATTCCCAAATGAAATAGGAATTCTATTTGGGATAAGAAAGTCTGGCATACTTATTCTGAAGTGAGGAAAGGTGGTGCAGTTTGATGATGTAGAGTTACCCAGTGGTGACAAAAGTAAGGAAGTTGAAGAAGATAGATATACATACCTAAAAATAGTGCAAAGAGAGTTTTAGGAAAGAACACGTTCATAGAATGAAAGCAATCAAGGCAATGAATATTTGGGCACTGTCCTTAATATGATACAGGGAAGTATCATTAGGTGGAATATAGCTGAGCTTGATGACATGGACTGTAAAACCTACAAAATTATGACAACAAATAAGTTTCATCCCTGGTACATGAAAAAACATTCTGAACCATTGTTCATGCAGTTCAAAGCAGTAACACAATAAGTGTGCAAAAAGTCAATGAAACTAAAGGAGTTTAAAGACTCAAACAAAAAGAAAAGATCAGCACCTGGAAAGATAAGATGATGCATGGTCAAAATATCAAAGAAACTGATGACAAAGACAAAGTAAACACCTGTAAAAGTGTCTTGAAAGGCTGGACAGAGCCATTGATTTACAGTGTACAGGAACAAGCCCTACATTCAAATTACACTAAATTTAACATTGATAAAAGCATTGGTATGCCCCTTTGTAGGAGGTCTGGGAATAAAAATAAAACAGTTTCTCATATTGTGACTGCATGCAGTATTTTGGCACAGAGAGAATAAAAATGCAATTGGGTGGACCAAGAGAGTCACTATCAGCATAGGACAGCAAACCACATAGACAACGTCATGGGGCCTAAGAGGCAAGCAGTGGCCAATCACATAGAGGCAATGAGGCAAAGCAGTAAATCAAAACTTAGCCATGTTTCGACTTACTAACAGAGATGTGGTACCTGATTACCTAAGTTTATGTGGAGCCTGCATTTTGACAAAGTGTTTTAGTGCCTGGCAGACTTTTAGTGGTTGGAAGGGTACAAAGCATCTCCAGATCTATGATTGACTCCTGATCTATGAGTGTAGACTCAAGAAGGGGTAGTACTGCCTCTACACAAAGTTGAAAATACCTGTCACCTTCAAAAACTGTTCTCTTTAGCTTGCAGTAATGTCAGCAAAGTTTAAATAAAGACCTCTAGGTCTTTATTTAAACTTTTCTGCTTTCTGCAAAAATTTTTGCTTGCTGTGAGAATGCTTCAATGACAGTGTTACCATCAGAAATCTTTATGTTGATGGCTTTGTACCTTACTCTTCAACTCATATTCACAGTTTTGCAATCTACATTTGACAGGTCTCCCATCTAATAGGGTACAAGAACTTGAATCTAAAATAAACCTTTCATGTGCTTTAGGTTGTCTCTTTGTCAGGCCATTTTTGGGGGTTTTTTTTGTTTCCTGTTTTTCTTTTATCAATCTCCCTCTTTTGACTCTTGCTTAGTTGTCATGACAAATGAGGCTCACATTGATATGGCCTTGGGTAAGCATCATACTCCCAAAATCTTTGCATTTGGTGAGTTCAATACTCACCACAGGGCCTGGTTGTTTCATTCTAATAAGTCTGACAGACCTGGAAAAATTAGTAAAAACTTCACTATAACCAATAGAGGGGAACCCAATCATATTTTGCTTGTTTTGTTCCTCAGCATTGTCCAGTTTCATCTTTATCCCCTTTTTTGGATCTTCTGATCATGCTGTTGTCACTGTCAATATTAAAGCAAATGTTTCAAATCTTGTTGACAAGTCACATCATCATAAGACTTTTAAATTTGGTCTGGCTGACAGGGAAGGATTTCCTCAATTTCTTGGTGACATTCCTTGGAATCCAGAAGATTAGGACTCTGTTTTCTATTGAATGGCATGAGTTATGTCATTGCCACATTAAAAGAAATCAAACAATTTATTCCCTATTCTCTGACAGGCTCAAGGCCTGACTTCAAATGTTCTGCAAGTTGGCTTGTGTCCAATGCCAGAGTACAAGGTCATCAGCCTGTGGTTTGACAACATATATTTTTTTTAATTATAAATTGTGAATTATGTGCATATTCTCATTCTACTGGGGCCATCCTACATTTTTAATTTACTCAACATTACTTAGCATCTTGATAATAATACTTTTCATGTTTGCCACAATACAGCAAGTTCTATTTTTTCTTTTTGTTCTCATTTAGCTTTCAATGCATTCTATTGGTCATTTCCTTGTTTGTACATTTCCCTACACAACACTGCTCTTTCATTGGTATCTTTTCACTGATATTCTTTAACATTTCTATAGGTATACTATCCATTCATTTAACCATTAAATTTTCAAAGTCATTGATTCTGCTATAATTTCTTGTACCAGAATTTTCTTTTAACAATCTACACTAAAAGCCATTTCCTTTGGTTTCATTTTTTATCCTCAAGTGACCCCATGTATTCCTTTTATTCAAGTTAATCCTTTGTGGTCCTCTCTAAACTGAACCATTTTTTTGATACAAAATGTTATTTTGTTTGTTTCTATCCATGCTTTTTTTAGATCACATAACATATATGGCCTACCAATTTTTTCTGGTTTCTCTAATTCTTGCACTTTTCCCACCCATCTTGTCCAGGTGGTTTTTCTTCATTTTCTTGACCTTTTCAGCCATTTCTTTGCAATCAGAGCAGTTTCTTAGACCGTTCCTATTTTCAATACAGGATTTACTTCAGTTTTAAATGAGCTGCCTGTGTCTTGTATAATGTCCCTCCCTGACAAAACTCAGCAAAACTTCTTTCCACTTATTAAGTTATACTTTTTCCTTTTTTCCCCTGTGTGCACCAAATTACCTCCTCATTTACATGACTAAAGCCAATTTAACTAAAAAAGCTAAGACTGCTGACATCAGCAGCTTAATTAAAAAAAACAATTAACACAAATAAAAATAAACCAGCTAGTGCTTTCAAAAACAGTAATTGAATGATTACATCAATACACAAAAATCGCTGAGAAGTACTGTAGTGTTCATCAAAACTATTAGCTGCATTTTTGTAGCAACATAACCTTTCCTTGAAAACATTTTCTCACAACTTTCATTAAAAATTTAACTTTGCAGGCACTTTCAGCAGAAAACTCAAACTTACAAAATTCTAATTTTTGCTCAGTTGAGATGTATAAGATAATGTGTTTATCAATAATAATCTCCATCATTGGTCCCTTTTATAAACAGTAAACTATTTTTCCACTTTCTTGATATTCAAATAGATCTTGTTTTGTGAGGTTACTATGGGGTAAATTGTAGTTAATATCTAAAGTACACCAACTTCCTGACTGCTTTAAAATGATGAATTTTATGATTCCAATATTTAATTAAAAACTAATTTTAAAGGAAATAATTTGGTATTTGCTATAATAAAGAAGCAGAAAAAATGGGTCCACAAAACTGGCCTTTAAGCAGTGCCTAAAACTAACACTTTCACAATTTTTTCTGCCATTCATGTTTTTGAGATGTACTGTGGGTCATGTGCTTGATTTGTGTAAGATGTCAAATGATAAAACCCCAGGGAAAGAATGACTCACTCTGACAAAAACGTTACAAAATGCAGGGCAGTTTGATGAATATTCCATCAGAGAATATAACGATCTTGTTGTGTATTTATTTATCCTATGCATTTGAATTGTTTTACACAACTTTTATGTAAACTTATTCATACAGAATTTTAATTTTTCATTTTCACATATATTTTGTACAGGCCTTGTACGAAAAGCAGATTTTAAGTGGTACAATGTATCATGTTTAAATATTATCAAACACAAATAATTATTGGAAAAATCAGCTTTAGAATTATAATTATCTGAAAGGAGGGGGCTGAGGGGTGCGATAACAATACAACGCATTTTTCGAATCTGCAGCTTAGGGAATACCTAGCGAGTTATGACAATTGATAAACTTACTCAGCAGCTGCGCCTTCTTTCATAAAAAATGTAAAAAGCTCAACAAGGTCCTCTTTACTTGTAATGACATCATGATGCTTGGGGCTTTTTGTTGGTTTGATCCCAGCGTGCCTAAAAAATGCAACTGCATCCACGAATAAATCCAAGCAAGAACCGAAGCCTATAGCAGCTTTAAAATTGGAAGAAACATTAACAGCTTTTTCTGCTTTTATAAGTCCTTCGCGAACTTCCAGAATCCTTGCACTTTCCTTGTGATATCGGTACACATAAAACAGGACAACACCAACTACTGCTGTTACAAAAAACTCTTTCCCACCAGCTATGAACGCCATTTTAACAAGGTTGGAATCTGGGTTCTGTTCCCGTCCACATGGATTGCTTTTAGCACAATTTTTTGTACAACCCACAAACAAGCAATGAGAGACAAGCCGACCCCCTGGACAGGCGAACTTAAGATGATCCAATGATCTCATCATCTTCGGATCACTGGGACGCATTGGGTGACACAAAGGTATTGGAAATCAATGCACCTGTTGCAGTCAAAACTCCCCAAGTTTGGCTTCGGACCTTGGTCCTTTGGAAATTACCCAATCCTCACCTATGGCTCCAAGAAATCGCAGGCACACTGCAATGGTCATACCCTGGTACACCCTCTCGGCTAAGGGACCAAACCACGCAGAGGGTAGCCAGTGTTTGACATGTTCAGGGCACAAACCAGGCGCATAAGAGTAAGTGGCCATCCACCGTGGAAGGGATTTGGAAACCTCACCAGGTAACTTCCAAGATAGCCGTGAAATGAGTAAACCCAGTCAAACTAGTCATTTGGACGAACCGAGGCCTCCTGCTGCAGACTCCAATGTAAATTTTCACACGGAAGTGAGTTCAAGGTCAGATAGTGGATTTGGTGATAATGACAAATCTAAAGGAATCCTTTCAAGGACTGTAGGCTCCGATGCACCGACACTGAACACAAGACGGCGAAATCTTAAAGTGGCGATATGGAGCGTTGGGACCATGTAGTCTACAGGAAAACTTTACAAACTTTACATTGGGGAAGAAATGAGGGCGCTATCTTTAGATGCTTCCGGTGTAACCAGAGAAATTTTGGTGAAAAAGGAAGTGATACATGACCCCTCATCCGAATATATTGAAAGCTTGAACCACGACGAAAGAAATCCTCCCCCGACCATAAAGAACAATATTGACGGCCCTCCAATCCTAGAAGTAGAAGTGAGGCGAGCAATGAAAAAGATGAAACATGATAAGGCTTCCTCTCCTGATGATATACTTATTGATATGTTAATAGCATAAGGAGAGCTTCGAATTAAAACAATCACCAAATTGTTAAACATTATCTATAATACTGGAAATCTTCCAGATGACTTGAAAAAGTATATATTCATACCAATACCGAAGAAGGCAGTGACGACCGAATGTGAACAACATAGAACCAAGTAAAACTAATGAGTCATCTCACAAAAGTTCTTTTGCGCATGTTAATGAAGAGAATGAGAAATTAAGCTCCATCCAGAAATTTTACACACGCAGTTCGCTTCTGTGCTGGATAGTTTTCACAGTCAGAATGCTTATGGAAAGATCATTAGAAGTACAAAAGGACCTTTATCGGTGCTATATTGATTACTCAAAAGCCTTTGACAAAGTAAGACATGAAGATCTGTTTGATGTCATCTCTAATTTCAACATAGATGGCAAGGATATGAGGATTCTAAAAAACTTGTTTGGGAGTAAATTGTAGCATTTCGGACCGATCAGGAACTCGGCGCTTACAAGCTAATTCGTCGAGGTGTAAGACAGGGATGTGTAATATCACCGGATCTTTTTAATATCTATAGTGAGATGATACTCCATAACATTAGCGAAATGGATGGTATCAAAGTTGGGCAGAACAGTTTTCGATATCAAGGAAGCACAATAATATCAGATGCAAAATATTTGTTTGAAATAAAAAGCAGAATTGCAATGTCCAAAAAGACATTTAACAACTTGAGAACAATCTTTACCAATAGGAACATCAGAAATGATACGAAGACCAGAGCACTGAAGACATATGTATAGTCTGTACTACTGTATGGATGAGAAAGCTAGACCCTTAGCAAGAATGCGGAAAGAACACTAGAGACAGTTGAAATGTGGTACCTAAGAAGGATGCTAAAGATATCATGGATGGAGAAGAAATCAAACAAGGAGGTGATGGAAACATCAAATTACAGAAGATCGCTCATGAAACAATCCACAAGAGACAGTTTTAATTTCTGGGACACGTATTATGGAAAGACGAACTTGAAAAGAAGATGCTTTGTGGCAAGATAGAAGGCAAGAAAAGCAGGGGTATACAGAGAATAACATTCATGGACAGTCTTAATCAATGGACAGTGCAAAAAAAGCCCCAAAACATTAACGAAATCCGAGCTAATAAGGAAGACAGACAACAGGGAGATTTGGCGCACCATGGTCGTCGATTTCTGTTCCAGACATGACACATGAAGAAGAAGAAGAAGAAGGTGTAACTGAGGTGAGATGGACAGAATCGGGCAAGGTAAATAGGGAGGATTGCAAGTTTTAATATTCCGGGTGTGACAGTCCTGGAGTATGTATGTTTCTAGCGCCATCGATGTCCAAGTGTCTAAAGGATTTCTGGCCTATAAGTGCTAGGGCCATGTTACAAAGCTAAATCCCAAGCCATTCAATTTAAGCATCCTGTAAGTTTATGAACCCACTGCATGTCACACCAATAAAGAAGACGAACAGTTCTACTACGACATTCAGCTAAAAATAGGGCAATTAAAATCTGAGGAGGTTCTGATAGTTATGGGCGACTTCAAGGTAGGTCAGTGACAGAGGATAATATAGTCGGGTGTTACGGCCCGCGAGCAAACTGATGCTCTCGACCAAACATTGATCACCTTTAAAACTTGCATACAGGAAATAACCAAAGAAGTCATTCCCGAGAAAAAATCCAAGAAAAAGCAGTAGTGGACGTCAGAAGAAATTCTAGACCTGATAAAAGACAAAGCGGGTGAAAAAAGGCAGTCAAGTTGAGTACAGGAGACTAGATAACAAGATCAACCGAAAGTACATCGAGGCAAAACAATAGTGCATAATCGTTGCGTAGACATCGAAAAGTTGGAGAAATCACATAACTACAAAATAAGGTACTCAAAAGTAAAACAAGTAGCTGGACTAGGAAATCGGGAAAAGGAACAACAAAGGATAGTCAAGACAACATACTATTTGATCCAGATAATGTATTAGCCAGATGGATCGAGTATATTGAGGAGTTGTTCGCAGATGATAGAAATGAAAACAGACCACACCTATTGGCCATCCATTTATTACTGAGGGGTAAGGAGGTATCCTAAAAAGCGAACATAAGCGAACAGGGGGGAGTGGTGTTCACAAGGTGAGAACGTCCACATTAAAAATTCTTTTGCTTACAGTTTTTACAAAGTATAACGTACGTTCGCACGGGGGTGTACTTGCCTGCGAACAAGGGGGAGGGGGTCGAAAAATGGCCAATTTCATGCGAAGGTAATAAATGGATGGCCCCTAGCAGATCCACTTTCATACCCATGCCGAAAAAAGAGCTGTAAACTGTAGCGGCCATAGAACCATCAGTGTAATGAGCCACGTCATCAAAGTGATTCTGAAAGTCATTCACAGTAGCATAGAAAGAAAAATAGATGAACACATTTCTGAAAAGCAGTAAGGTTTCAGAAGTGGCAAAGGAAATAAAGCAATATTCAACCTTCTCATCATTATCGAACAGGCAACGGAAGTCGAACAAGAAATCTCAGATAAGAATGATAAAAATCTACATCTGGTCAACCTTCTTATACGGATCAGAGTTCTGGACTCTTAACAAGACAATCATTCCAAAGATTGAAGCGATGGAGATGTGGTCCTTACGAAGGATGCTCAATATTAGTTACACAGAACACTGGACAAACGAAGAAGTATTACAAGTTGTTGGAACATGAAGACTGTTGTTAAAGAAAATTAAGTCATCAAAGATGCGTTATTTTGGACACATAGCAAGGCACATCTCACTGCAAAAGGATATCTTAAGAGGGAAGATTGCTGGTAGGAAACCCAGAAGTAGACCAGGCTACCAATAGACCGATAATATTAAGAGATAAACAGCTTGCGGGGGAACAAGCATCTTCCACGTTGCAGAAGACCGGACAAGGTGGCGCATCATGGCAGCCAAATTTCATCGCAAGTAAGACACCTGAAATGAAGTGAAGTGGGATGATTTCCATCATCGGGAAAAAAAAGTACAGAATGATTTTAATCACGGGAGAAACTTGGGGCTGACTAAAACTTGGTGAATTTTGCCTCACGACGTTTCAAATTAGTCACTTTGTCCTGAATAATTTACCAAAGGTATAATTTTAAATTTCCCAAATTACTTCTGTTCGCCATAAAGTAAAAAAAGTACAGGTTGAGACAGAAATAAAACGATTAAAATATTCTAAAGTGAGAAATTGCCCAAATAGGGAAAAGATAGTATGATAACTAAGCCACTATCTCTAATACAATTGCAACGAGTAAAGCAATAAAATGATCATTGTTGGGAAACTGTCGTAATTACTAAAAGTTTGGGTTTCTTAACACTCTCCTGAAACTGGTTGAATAATACAAAATGAAAATATGAAATAGTAGGGACTTGGAGATGCCCATAATAGCGTTTTTTCGTAGTATTAAATTCCTTTGCGGAATATACTGGTGACATCAAATCAACAAGAAGTCGTTAATGAGTACTTAAGACAGCATTTATTCTGTGGCTCTAATAGTAATCAATGATTCAGATAGATCTTGTTTTGGTTATATTTGAATTCCAGACCAGGCATTCCGTCTACAGACTGTTTGTATGATACGTTTTCAACCAACAGTATCAATACATTTACTACAAGGATTTAACCTAAAACCAGTAAATGTCTTAATATACATCTTTAAAATGATAAATTATAGCATTAAGTGCTGGATTAACGATGGAGTTCCTCATTGTCTAATAACAGCACTCTATTCACTTCCACTTTTTAGGATTATCAAAAAAAACAATAAGTAGTTTCAGTTCTTTTATGTCCAGGAAGAGGAGCATCTGTTGATCTTAAAAAACCTTTCAGGCTTTCTGGACGAGTTGATAAAAAACTACGATAAGTAAATACATAATTCATAAACATCATTGACTTGCGTTTATTATTCAGCTGTAATTCCTTTATTTGTGGATAGATTTCCTCCGAATCGTTGGGAATCGAAAAACTGTAATATTATTGATGGCATCATTTAACCACCCATTATTTTCCTTCCTGGGAAGATTTCCGTATAGTAAGTTGTAAAAATAAATAAAACACTCACGAAAGAAATATGCAGTCTACGATTTTATTACCTCTATTTGTAATACTTCAATGCAAAGGAATTCATAAAAAGAAAATGTAAAAATAGAAGTACAATTGCGCATAAGAAAATCAAAGTCAAGAAAAAACTAGATGAAATTTCAATGGTCAGTTACACTGAAGCACTCAGTACATATACAAGTGCAAGATGACTAGTCAAAATATAATAAATAATAGTATACAAATAACATACTACAAAATAAACATTCTATGCACCATACGCAAAATGATACACCAGCTCAAAATGTGACATTTAAAAGTGACAACTTCCCCGGTGCGGCGCAGATAAAAAATTGCAATATCTTATTATAAAAAACAAGGCTGATGTATCATTTTGCTTTTCTATGACCATATTCCACGGCAGAGATTACATCGTCTGACTTAGTCAACTATTCAGTACTTTTCTAAACTATATTCCATTTAAATAAAACTCCCTGGTGTCACGGAATGACTTGGCCAGGTATTCAAGGAGCTGCGCCATATTCTAAATATAACAATCGAGAGGAAATAATAGTTGTGTACCAATGATATACTCAAAAGCACTATACAGTTACATTTAAAAATCCAAAAGTATGTGCTACCAAAATTTCAGCGACCAAAAACTTCGAAATAAAAAATACCATGATCATATGAATCAGCATCACCCACAAATGAACAAAGTACTATTAATAAAATGTAATGCAAGCTACCACTTCATCCTTGTTTGTACTTTTCCTCGTGTGGTAAGGATATAGCAATCCCACGAAAATACAGTTTTAACTCACATTCCGCTATGTAAGTATTAGTCCTCAATATGGCATCTTATTCTTAATATTTGGGGCTGCTGTTGAATTAGTGTTGATTAAATAAGGCATAAAAAATCCCCAAAACACAACAAAAAACCGGTATGGTACCAACTCGAATAATTGCTGTACCGAAATTAACGAATTCATTTACACATTTAATAAATACAAAGACTATTCAGTCCTCTTCATCCTCAATGTTCAAATCAGTTTTCAGCTGGGTGATCATTTCCCACATTCGACCCTAAAATGAAAACAATAAAAAAATAGTCACAGTAAAAATTACTTAGGGTTTTACTTCCAAATCATGAACCAAATTTCAACTTCTATATGGTGCAGTGGAAAAATGTACAACATATTTTAGAAAGTTACTTATCATCTCAGATGTCAAATGGGTACTTGTATTTATTTCCCTTTCTGCAATGTAACTACCACAAAACAGGCGTTGATTTTGACTCTCACTCAAGAATTGGGACCAAATACACAGGTCCACAAACCTAAACAGTTATTCTTTCAAAAGATATGAAAATTTCCTCAGTTGCTGTATAATAATATTTTATATTTTTCTTGCAGATACATAATTCTTTCAGTTCTTGAGTAACTGTACGCTACACGAGCAAAGGTAATGTGACAAAATTTTTAGCTCTTAAAACCTTTCATCGAAGACGATTCTGCATTCGGAGATGAAACCGAAAGACAATAATATCTTGAGCGGCAACGTTGAGGATCTTAAGTGTCAGGTACCACCTAAAGACGTCAAGCTTCGTACCTCCTATGGTGCTCACTCTAAATCAAATCTTCTTTTAGGAACCAAACCTGATCCGGGTGATCAATTTCCAGTGATCAATTTCCCTTTACCATCGGGGGTGTGCATGAGATCATTCGGGCTGACATTGTAACTGGTTTCCCTTCTGTTTCAAGATTGTTGGTAAGTTGTTCTTGAAAGACCTCTGTCACTTTATCCTTCGCGTTTTAGCTAAAAAGTGTTTGCTTCTCCAAACTTCCTTTCGCTATATTTGCCCAAGGAATTGCAGTTGCCTATTTCTGGTGACGTTAAACAACGATCACTTGATTTTGCAGCAGTTTTCATAATCGGTTTCATTTCTATCAAGAAGTTCTCATTATTCTTCTGATAAACCAATCCATTGTAGCTTTAAGTATTACAGATGTACTGATTTCCCAACTTTAAAAGCCATGAATAAGAACCGACCAGGCATAAAGTTTTACGATGCTAATTAGGTATTAAGATACATGTTTCCATGTTTAGAAATGGCGTTTAATTTGTTACAGGTTTTTTTTAAAGGAGAGTTTTTCTTCACTTCGTTGTAGCACTTTCCGACTGGTGTTATTGCAGCGGCAGTTTCATAGTACTTTCTTTACAAGTTAAATGACAAATTGCTATTTTTGTAAAGGTTTAAGTCATTTTCTCGAGATTACTAATAGAGTCTGCAATAAGACCTGTGTCATCAGCAAATGTTAAATTATTGATATTTGGGGACCAATTTCATCACCTTATAGATTTTCAATGTGTCCTATACATATTGAAAAGATTTGGTCACACATCCTTGCCTTACGTCTCTTTTACAGGTTAAAATCTAGATAAGATAAGTTCAACTCTTGACGTCTGTCTGCTTGTTTGTGTGTAGTTTTTATGTAATCATGCGTTACATAGATATACGATTAAACTGCATTTAATAATTAGGCCTTGGATTGGAGTTTTCTGGGTTACGAGAATTGTGTAGCGATCTCAAATACTAATGTGTCCAGGCCTATTTTGACCGGAAATAAAAGCACCTGTAAGGGTCTCAACTACGGGAAAACTAAATCTGAGGTAGAAAGGAGTCCTTAGTCATGGTGAAGAAAACCCAATTGGGAAAGACATAACTACAACTAAACCATAATTCTTGTTTTTAATACCCTGTGGGATAACTCTGAAAAAATGATGTAGATAATGTCGTTTGCTTTCCATTTGGCTTCATATGTACTGTATCCAACAAAATGATGTTGGAGTACATGCTAAAGTTATTTAAGTCCAGTGAAAGAAAACACGTCTCGTGATACCATATTTCCTTGTACAAAGCTTTAAGGGCAATTGTCATCTGGCATTTTGTTTTACTTCACATCCCAAAGTAAAGCCACACGGCGATGAAGGGGTGGTGACATTTGTATGACTCACACTTTGGGACCAAAAAGTTACGAATCTTCACAAGTGTGTTGAAAAACATATCATTTACCATGCTGTTTTCATTAGAAATGGGGCTATGGATGGAAAGAGCTGTATCTGAGCGGTAATGATGCAAAAATATTATCTGTCTTTTACAAGTCGGTTTGTGTACTGTGACTAAAACTAGTCCATTTACTGCAGGAAAAACAAGAAATATATAAAGAATTGCCTCAAGTCTTACGTCTTTTGTTGGAATAATAGACCTCTTCTCAGTCTTCTAAGTCATTAAAACACCTGGACCTCGGGGCAGTGCTGGTTGCAAAGAAACCTCAACACTTGGATATTTATATAGCTGGAAATTCAGTGAAAATCAGCTCTGCAAAAAAAATCTACTGGTAATTTAGTACTTTAGATATCAAAACCAAAAGATGTGAACGCGATTTAAGTGTTGGTTTTGCTACCAATATGTTCGTCCTTGCTCGGATAGAACCATCTGTAGGTGTAAGCTAAAAATGCATGGTAAAAATTTCTTTTAACTGTGATGGGTTCGTTTCTGTTCATCCTGTACATACACTCACTGTGGATGCTTCTAAAGGTGCCCTTGATAACTTTTACGAGGTTTTGCGAGGTATAATTACTTCTATTTCTACTACAAGGAAACTCTTGAGCTTGCTGACTTTAAAATTCCAGTAGGTAGAGGAGCTTGAGCTGGGATCACTCTTGGTACATTTGGTGCTAGCAAGTTATGCAGTTTGGAGCTATGCCTACTTGAGTGTTGTTATGAACTCTATCTTACTTTTACTTAAAGCTCGTCCTGGCAGAAAGTAAAACCTAAGGTGTTAAAAATTGATCCAAGATCCAAAAATAGCCATTTAATTTAACATTCTGTCACATGCCAGGGTGATATTAGCGATTTACACGATGTTGCAGTACCCCGTAATGCTAATTATGATACTGATAAAAAACTCTTTCCTTTTTAATTTAAGCTATGCGACAAAGAAAGTCGGACTGAATGATGTGCAAGGACCTGAGCATCTCAATACCTCCCAGCTTGCTAATATTTCTGTTTGAAACAACCTTCCTAATGATGCAGTGAACTACATCTGGAAGTTTCTTAGGGATTTCGGGATCTTTCAAAGGAAATTTACATCTATTGGCAGAAGATGGCAGATAAAAGTAACGTGACCAGTTTGATGATAGAATTAGAGAACTGGACTCATGATTGGTTTGAATAAGATGAGATGACCTGGCTACACTGTTCATATGCTTTTAAAGTCTCCTTTTCTTCTTCTTCATCATCTTTCGGCTGCTCCCGTCAGGGGTCGCCACAGCGGATCAATCGCCTCCATTTGGCGCGGTCGTCAGCGTCCTCTCTCCTCACTCCTAATGTCCTCATATCCTCTTCAATTCCGTCCATCTATCTTCTCTTTGGTCTTCCTCTCTTCCTCTTCCCTGGCAGTTGCATCCTCAACATTCTCCTCCCGACGCACCTCACTTCCCTTCTGACTCATTGTCACTACCCTCTCACTCTTCCCTACCTTTGCTTCTCTCCTATC